>JAOQGN010335660.1:0-14123 GCA_027564295.1 Himantozoum antarcticum
AAACTGTGGCTAGGAAAATTCAGTGAAAAAATGAATTTCTTTTTCTAAATCTGATATTCAGCTTGCTTAATCCTAGCGCATGTTATCATAAACGACTAAAGGCTCGCTCCGCTCGCCTCCCGTCGTGGGAATATATTTTAATATAGTTGTTCATAAAAACACTTGATAAAAACAATTGAAAATTTGAAGAGATCAGGTCAGAGATGATCAGAAAACATGGGTTAAGGTAAGATGATAGGAGTAAAACATGCGTTAAGGTAAGATGGAGTAAAACATGCGTTAAGGTAAGATGAGAGTAAAACAACAAATAATTGCTTGAAACTGGGTTTGGGTTTGCTTCTCTCCTCCTTCTAATTTTCAACTCAGACAAATAATAATATGTTGTATTATTGAAAGGTAGCAGTGATGGTGGTAATGCAGGTAGCAGTGGTGGTAACGCAGGTAGCAGTGGTGGTAACGCAGGTAGCAGTGGTGGTGGTAACGCAGGTTGCAGTGGTAACCCACGATTACCTTCCTGCATTTCACCTACTGATTAAACTGCAGAATGCTATTATTAAGGTTACATTTGAAACATGGGCTAAATATTTTCTTTAGAGAGCATGTAGTTTATCTGTTTAGGATTTGGTAAGAAGTCAACTCCCGAGACTGTGCTCCAACTCTCTGGTTCTCTAGTCACAATATGTATGACTACACAGTCATGTCTTGAATCTTTTAGCAACTTAATTTCTGCAGCTCTTGGAAAATTATATTGCATCAAACTAAGCAACGTAGCCAGTGATTGCTTTCATTTTGAATTTAATGAATTGAACACAAATGTTCGAGTGGAAATGTAACTGTTCTAGTGGCAACTCAGTGGAGATTTGTATCATATATTGTGTCGTAGTCACTCAGCCACCCTAACTAAATCTGATCACATAATGAATCTTCCTTTGTAGACCGAGATCTGTAAGGCCCATGAGTGGTGCGTTACCAGGACAGCCTACATCAAGTCCCTTTGCTACTACTGGAGACAAGGCCATGGGGGCAAGAGTAGCTAACTACAACAAGAGAAATGCTACACAATGGGATCAGTCATGGAAATAGACCCAGTAAATAGGTTAATAACTAGGTCACTAAATAGGTCGCTAACTGTATCACCAAATGAGTTATAGACATTTAGTCACAGACACACTTGCTGCATAAGTACCACCCAGACCAATTATTGAATGCTGTAATCTTGCAGCACTGCCGCTTTTCTGAAAAGACCTGGCTTGGATTCTCATTAATGACCTGCAGAGGATTTCGTTCCTAAGCAGGTTTCTCCTCTTAGCCAGTTAGACTGACCATATCACGCAATGCGTGGTGGAGTGGGGCGTCCCACGACCGCCTCTGCATGCTACTGGATTTCTACTTAGAAATATCATGTCTGCCCATCACAATATTTCGATCATAAATGTGAAATTATGTATTTTGACAAGGACATAATTATAAAAGTCTTGATATCTTTTGAAAGCTGATTATTTATGGAACCTAATTTGTAGCCGACTTTCTATAGAGATATTGAAATTTTACATAAGTTTTATCACGAAACGCGTCTCTGGCATACAACACCTCTCTTACTAAATGGAAACGATTTGGAAGACAACTCCAATGATACTTATACTTGGCTTCTCAGTTTTCTATTAGCATGTTAATGTCCATTCAAACTATTTGCAGCGTGACAAATGAAGTTGAAGCCATCTTAATTCCGTCCAATGAAATTTACATCAAATTAGATCTTTTTCTCCGTCCGTAGTTATTTGATTTATATGCTGAACTGATTTTATAGGAATCTGTAATATTATATGATATAATAATTATTTTATTAATTATATACAAAAATGTACAATCATTGATAACAAAATAAAATAAACGACTTCATTATATGAAGAAAAACTATAATAAATTAAAATTTATCAATTATTTATATGGCAATATATTTATAGCTTGGTAGAATATTAGGAATATAAATATAGCTCACTAAATTGGGTAGCATATATTATTTGCCTTCAGAAAGAGTTGGGTATGAGCATTTGCTGCTACTCATCTACATGTACAAAAAATAACCCGTTTTTAAAACTCAACAATAAATTATATACAATGCTTAGAAATGTCAGTCTTTGACAAGCCTCCTTTTATACTTGGAGTTGTCATTATGTTGGGTGGACAATTCCTAATAGAGCTTACATATTTCTGCCAAAATAGCATCTACCCAGATAAGCCAAATTATAGAGAGTATTTATAGTTCTGGTACCTTGTCATCATAAATTGACATCATATACTCGAAATTTTGAAACAGATACGAAAATAATTCTTCACGACATCTAAACGTCGCTGGTCATGTTAGTATAGACTGTACGCTTTGGTGCACTAAACACTAAACCATTCCCAGCAGTGCTGTTTGCTGTAATGCCATTTGTTGCCCCTTCATTTGTACCATTTCTACTGTATTGATTCGGTGGTTGAGCATTGCTTGTGTATCGATTTCGGTTGTTGCTTGACATTTGCTGCGCTGCTGTCATTTTGAGTGCCGTCGACTGAATATTCTGCTGATACCATAAGTTGTAGTCTGCCGGTGAGCCACCATTAGTGTGGCTGTCATAAAAGTTACCACTATATCCAGAATCTGGATTAGAACTGGAGCAACTACCAGCGTTATTAGTGGATGTGGAATCTGTGATTGTCACAGGATCGTGTGCAGCCTCATGAAGTGATCGTCTGTGTTGCAAGTTAGTGTTGACATTGTTTCTGTACCGTGCAGGCTGTTGACTTTGAACTGGTTGGTGAAGCTGTGGGCTACATTGTTGCGGTTGTTTAATCATTGGATAGTTGGGAGGTATCTTGAGATAGTTTGGTGGTTGTTGAGGCGCACTTGGATTTTGATTTATTCTGTTAGACTGTATTTCCTCATAGCTTGGTAGCGGGGCACGTCTTGGACCACCCAAACCATTAGGTTGGTTAGTGACAGCACTACGTCTTTGTGGGCGTGGCAATGACGAGGTTGAATATGGTTGGCTAATTTTAGTAATAGCACTTGGTTGGCTTACTTGACGAGTATGTTGGCCGCTACCATTAGAATAGTGACTAAATGGAACTGTTATTTGTCGAGGGGATGCCGGTTTAGTTGTCTCTTGAGATTGATACCGGGAACTGGGATCGCTTGATGAAGAATATTTGGGTGCTGCAGCTGAAAACAGAAGTCCATTTTGGTATACAGGATTTGCGTTACTGCTGTTGGGAGGGTCAAATACTGGTAGTGAGTTAATCTTTGGCCGATTATGGAATTGTTTGACACTATCAAGCTTATTTCTAGCTAGTAATTCCTTTCTAGCATTTACTATGCTATCTCTCAAGTCAATCGATGTAGTGTCATTGTGTAGTTGCTTATGATTGGTTGATGCAGATTGATGTGATACAACAGGTGCTTGTCTGCCAGGTGTCACAGATGGATATGCCGGTGCAGCTGCCTGTCTTCCCGGTGTCACAGATTGATATGAACGAACCGGTGGTCGACTACTCTCAGAATACTTTTCATCATGCCCGCCGATTGGCGCCTCTCGCTTGGCAGGAAGTAGGATCTCTTCACCTTGAGCTGGACTCAGACTTGGAGGGACATCTTGGGCTATTTCTGTAGACCTCACTGTCTCATCATAGCGTACTGTCTTCATCGGTTTCTTGAGTTGTAAACCATTATTTGCTATGTTGAATACAACCTTAGAGTCTCGTGGTAGGCTGTTTGACCTATAAACATGCGGAAATTTGCCGGTGTCTGATTTCTCAGCTGGCCGAGGCTGCCTCATTGCTGACTTTAATGGCATTGCTGCCTTTACATCAGGCTTACGTTCAGGACTGGCACTGCTCTCTCTCCTGCCTAACACACGCTCTACTTGTGGTTTATTGTTAGTAGCCCGTGCGCATGATTGAGTTCTGTGGCTTTGTATAGGGTTAGCCTTTTGCCTAGTATTGATTGTGTAGTCATTGTTGGGGGTGTCGTGCGAGTCACAACCTGTGTCAGTACGGGAGTTATCATCATCTAAGTGATCTCTGCTCATCCATAAACCTACAGCAGAAAAAAAAAAAGTTTAATCCAATGGAGCATCTATGTAAAGATGATGATGATAAATAAGAGGGAGGTCACGGGAATGGGATAAAGAATTTCATTTTTAGGTGGGCTAATTCTGGCAAGTTCTTCATCATCTAAAAGATAATATTGTAAATGTGGCTACAGCCAAGAATCACAACAGAATCGAGGAGGCTACTTACTCTCCGATAAAAACAAGATTAATTTTAGCTTGTCAGCGCCCGAGTAATTACGGTAATCATATTTAGTTTTTTTGTTGCAATTTGTGACCTACGTATCAGGTTTTTTTAACATGTTAATATAAATTGTGGTACTATAGTAATTATTGACATATTTGAAGCCTTCAACTTGACTACTTGAGTATGCAGAGTATAATATCATTCTGAAAATAAACATTGGGAAAACAGTAGAAATTAATTATTCTTGTCAATCTCATTTGTAGAAAGTCGTACTGCAAGTCCTTTCTACAAATGCAGTTGCAGTACCCCCCCCCAAGTGCAAGCAGTAATAAGTGACGAAACTATAATTATAATAGAATATGGATGTGGAAGTTATCGGCCCCATGTAGTAAGAGAAGACAACTCACTTGATGCCCTCTTATTGTTTTTATCACTGGTCTTATAACCACCATGCGGTTGCATTTCCGCAGGTTGTGGTGGTCTAGATCTCGTATTTGGAGGTCTTTGTATGTTTGGAGGCTCCACATTAACTCCGGCTCGTATCAGTTTTCTTCTTTCCCGTATCTTCAATCATAAAAACCGAATAGTAGATATAGCTCTGAATCATATTATTTACTGTCTTAATTGCAACACAACTGCTAATATCTTGCGTAACGGTCTGTTTTATATTTAGACACGGCATCTCTACCTTCTACATGTAGATCACAAATTTGCTTGTTATAAACTGCATTATCTATATACAGGAATCAAAATATAGATCAATAAGAATTTGGAAAGTCCACTATTTCAACAGGCTTGTCATCTGCCCGTGAATGAGCAACCAGACGATTCGGTTGATCTTTCCGTTAGGAGTATCGTTAAAAAGACAATTTCACCTCAGTAAAATCTTAGTAAAATTGAGTATTGCAATATTGATAATTTACGGATGGGTTTCATATCTATTTTAGAAATAATTTGTCAATTCTGTGTTACGATATGCTACTAAAATATTTATAATGATATACTCATTATGAGAAATGTGTTAATATTAGTTAAAAATTAATTATAATAATATGTATCAACTTTGGCATCAGTATTCATTATTATTATTGCTATGCTACCAGCATACAATTATTGCCCTACATACACCCTTGCACTGACCTCTTCATGGTGTTTAAGTATTTTCAGCTCCTCCATAGCCGCTTCCCTGGATTTGAAAGCTCTACCATGGAAACTGTATTCTGAATGTGTAAGAGTTTCGTCTGAACGTGATCTAAATAGTCGAGGTGGTAGAGGGAAATTCTCTGAGTTCATTGCCTGAAATTACAACATATTCACTAGATTAAAACCTTACGATCTTTTGGAATTTTAAGGACAATCTTGTGTTGTGTCGACGGGGGTGGGGGTGCACCAGGAAAAATGTTAATGAGTGCTTAATACTGTTTCATATACTAGTATTAGTAAAAAAGTTTCTCTCTATACTGTAAGCTCACATTGTCTAGCTGACAAGAATAAACCATTTCATCAGCTTTAGTCTGCTTCAAACATGTTTGGTTGCTTACTTAAATGCTCCAACATTATTCTGATAATCGATGGAACTCGGGCTACTATAATTAACATATGTTTGCCGATATCGATAATGACGGAGATAGCAATGTTTGTTTACCTCGTATCTAGCAATTCTCTGGTGATCAAAGTCATCACCAAATCTCTGCAGTTTGGTGCCAACTGAATATCCAAACGGGTCGGATTCTCTGCCTTCTGATATCTGTGTAGCTAACCATGAGTGTAGATCACCACGTAGCTGGTTCTCAGACTGTAAATACAGAAATATAATGAAATACAGTAACTAACAAACTAATGTGCATATGGTAGATGAAGTCAGTTACAGGCAGATCAGCAACAAACATGTTGCTATACAAGTATGCATGTTGCCACATTCATTGTCGTATAATGAAATAGCTAAAGTCCTCCGCGGGTCATAAAGATCCGTGTATTCACTACTATAATAAATAAACCCTAATAATGGAGTTGGATTTTAAAGTTCGAGTTGAACCTATTTGGCTGGTAAATATATTATAGATATATTTAGGATTGTAGGGCTTTTAGACTGTAATTTTAGGCATTACACCATTAATCTCAGAGTGCAGACAACTACAAATATTATCCATAGCAACATGATTTTGAGATGTGAAGTCATATAATAGTATTATTAAACTCGTTCTGCTGTATGCAGGACTTGCTGCTTACAGCAGAACGTCCTGCAAGCAGGACGTTCCTGCAACTTTGCTTCAACTTTGTGATTTGAAGCAAAGTTGGCTTCAAATCAAACGTTCACTCACTGTGTAGGCCTCAGTTTAATGCATTTTTTGACCAACTTCAAATTATGCAGGAAGAAATTTTATCAATTTCTGAAGAAGACAGCTTGAAATTTACATGTTATTAACAGATTACAAGCCTAACATATCCAGGATGACATGCAATAGCCCTGGTACACATCTAGTGTAGGTTTGCTTGTGTACATACCTGTTCGATTTGTTTAGATGTTGTATGCCTTTCATGTGCATTGTGTGTCCTCAGCCTATCTAGACATTCCTGCCTGTCGGCCACGAGTCTCTCTTCTTCTATTTCCGCATCTAACTCATGCATCTACAAAGAAATAGCCACGGTTACTCTCCAGCTCAATACAGACAAGATTTACTTCACCAAGACACTGAAATATGCTCATTACAGTATTATAGGTCTGTGATCCCAATGCAGATACAACCAGAGTAGAAATGTCTTCGCTATGGCAAAGATGATGGTGAAATAAATTATATATAAAATGATTGTTTATACATGAAATAAGTCGAACTTTTCAAAGGAAACTAATCAGATGTTTTTGGCTGTTATCAGCGTTACATTCTCAATAAAATTAATGTTGCTTTATCTAAATCATGGCTTGCCAATTAGTCTGCTCATATATACAGGTTCATACCTGAGTATTTAGACTAGATTCCAAACCCAATAAATTTCTGAAACGGAAGTTGCCAACAGTTCGAACTGGGCTATGATATACTATACAGTTCGGACTGGGCTATGATATACTACACAGTTCGGACTGGGCTATGATATACTACACAGTTCGGACTGGGCTATGATATGCTATGCAGTTCGGACTGGGCTATGATATACTATACAGTTCGGACTGGGTTATGATATACTATACAGTTCGGACTGGGCTATGACAAACTAGTGCACTTGCCAACAGTTCGGACTGGGCTATGATATACTAGTGCACTTGTCAAAAACATGGGATCATATCAGCATGTGAAACACGGAGATCTGGTGTACAGCAAAACATTTTACTTGGCACCTAAATGGTGCCGGCAGTAGCCATAGACCAGTAATCTGTTGTGTAGGGTAGTGCTGCACACCTACTATCATGTGAGAGTAGCCAAAGTTCCATGGGCTGCACAATGTATGCATATACGAAAACATGTTGCTGATGAATAGTTGCAACATGCTAAGTGAGCATTGTGTGACTTGTGCTTATAATTTGTCCTGTGTTTTACTTGCACGTTACAAAGCGGCCTGTGACTACAGTACTACCTACAGTACTGGGTACTACCTACAGTACTGGGTACCACCTACAGTACTGGGTACCACCTACAGTACTGGGTACTACAGGTATTTAATTCATAAAATATCATAATAACCCAAGGTTGAAAAAAAAGGATAACTTAGTCTAAATCAATATGAAACAGATTGCTAAGCAGAAATATTGAAGAACAAATAATTGCTGTGTTTGAGTTTGACTTGGTGCTTGCAGACCGCGAATAGAAAACAATGTCTCAAGCCGCAGCAAAACAATATAATTAGCACTGTAATGTGGGATTCCCTGGGGGATTCCCTGGGCTGGTTGTCATCTTGAAGTAATACATTACATAGCATTTTGATCGTCAATGCATTAGAAGTAAGCAAAAGGTAACATTAATTTTGATCATAAACTCAGATAGCAAATCCATATCAACAGCACACATGTTCTTGGGTTAGTAGCCACTACTTTTTATTTAACTAATTTCTCTTCATGCTGTCCATTCTCCATCAACACACCAAGTGTAGGCTGTCTCAGACAACACAGTAGGTTGTCTCAGAACCTTGATAGCTTGAACATGAATATTCAATCAAGCCACTTTCCCTCCGCTAGCGATAATATCGCTGAGCATATTAGGTCTGACGAGCATATAAAGCGACCTTGCAGTAAACGCATGCTGTAAATCCATAACGTAGCATAGCCATATCTTGTAGCATAGCTTAGCATAACTTTATTTTGCCACGCTGGGGTGGGAGTACACCGTTCCAGTGTAGACTACGAAATTGGACTAAGTGTAGCAGTGAAATAAAACTAAAATACACCTAGTTATTACCTTATCAGTGTGTTTGTGTTTCTGCAAGCCAAGCAAGATGTTTTGAACACATACCATTATATTATATTATATGAACAAATAAATATTGGTTAAATGTCTTCCGTGGTCAACAAAGACGGCTTTCAGTTGAGATCAAATCAATTTTGTTTTTGAATTGTCCTCTCTCAAAAGGTATAGCTTTCGACTATTGTACATTTGGCCACATTCGCTGTACTTTTTAAAACTGCTGTAGTGTAGCTATGACCCTGCTAGTCCAATTACCGTGAAATTGTATGATTTTATCTAAAGTAACTTGTACGCTATAGAAGATAAAGGTCCAAAATGCAAACCCGAATGAAGATAGCAAATTGTAACAATTTATAACTACCAAACAATTATAGTACATTTAGTAGCGTATTTTACAATTTGCTATAGCAACTTAATAGAAAATAATAACACTCGTAACTGGGACAGAACCCGGGCCCTTTGTTGCACAGCGCCTAGCACAGTGGCAGGTGAATGCATCTGCTACACCGACCTTAAAAAAAGGAAGCTTCAACGGTGCACTTCAACATCCACCATACCACTGTACACAAGGAAACCAGAATTCATGCCCCTGCAGAGTAAACAAACTCCGACAGCTGTGAGGATGCACGGTTTACTCTGCAGAGGCATGAATTACGGTTTCCTTGTGTACAGTGGGATGGTGGATGTTGAAATGCACCGGCGAAGCTTCCTTTATTAAGGTTGCCGGGCTGGTATAGTGGATGCATTCACCTGCCACTGTGCTAGGCACTATGCCATAAAGGGCCCGGGTTTTGTCCCAGTTACGAGTGTTACTATTTTTGATTTAGTAGCGGAATGGATCTTTTATATGACCACAAGCATATGACAGTAATGCTTAAATGAACCCATTTTCACAGTTCGTAACTGCCAGCTCGTTGAGGAGTGTCTGGTGTTTGGAATGTAAAACATGGACAGTTCATTACAAACAGGCAGTTGCAAACTGATGAACATTCTCCATTCTCACACTAATTTAGCCTGCCCTGACAAGCTTGCTTCACTCAAATATTAGCAAACAAATTGGAGTTATCCACTTCCGACAGTAGATAACTCCCGATACAATACCAAGTTTGCTAGCTTGTCTAAACAGGCTTCCCAAGATAATTGAGTTTCTATTCAAAGTTGTGAAATCAAATTATTATTTAGACTTACCCTGTGGTTTGCATGGATGTCAAGATCTTTCATCCTCTCATTTAGCAGATTGTTATTAGAGGTCATGTGCTGGTAGTAGGCAGCCTGTTTGTGGCCGAGATGTGGATCTAGCCCTGGGGCCAGCTTGCTAGCTTCACAGTGACAGTTGGGGACATAGCCCACAGGTCCCTGGCGCACATTGCCTGCAAAGCCAACAGTAGTTTGTTGAGAATTATAGAACGTTAAAACAAATAGGCGTTGCTTCGACTGCCGTTGCTGCTGCCGCCACAGCTACCACAGTGGCTTCCTTTTCATTTTTTTGGAAGCAGCCACAGCTTCCAGTAGCAGGAGTTGCTTACTTCCTGGCTGATGCTGCTGCCACTGCTGCTACTAGTACTACTAAGATACACATAAACGACTTGTCTTGCTAACCTACATATATTAGGCATTGTTGACTAAAGTGATGTCTACTAACTAGGCTTATACGCAATGCAATACTGCACAGCAGGAAATATTTGCAACACATTACTCCTTCCTTATTTCTGTTCTTACCTGCTAAATCTCTGTAGTAGGCAAATCCCTGCCTCTTAACATACTGGCTGAATAAGCCCAGGCTGCCATCATCAAACTCAATAGATTTGGAGGCTGAGAGTCCAGATTTGCTTGCCCTTTCTTTTTCTATCTTTTCCTGAAATTACAAAGATGTTGGTGTGAAATAGATAACAGTGACAAGTTTCACGTATTTGTTCTAATAGCGACTCCAGAAAACAAGGCTACATAGTGGAGAAAGGCAGCCTTAGATCTTTCAGAATGGCTTCTTTCTTTAGACTGTTTGATAGGGATCATCATGTTCAGTAAACGTGCAGGATTGTTAATAGAACTTTAACAAGCGTTCCCTTTAAAGTTCTTTACTAAAAATACATAATTCAGGAATGCTCAAAATATGAGGCCTCTTGGTGCAACTTTCCACCTCAGGCAAAACAATTCTAGTACGTCGTCATAGTACTGCTTCCAGTTCAGCCAGCTGGTTGTTGTTGAGCATACTAAAAAATGCTGGAATACAGTAGGTTGAAACTGAACAAACACGTAAAAGTACACGTAAAAGAGGCATAGCTTTTCCATGGCAATACCAACATGTTTGTTGGCATTTGTTTTAGTTGCAACAATGAGTGCGATTGCCTGGTAGCTTTGGCAAAAATATAACCCGTATGAGGACCAAAGCTTAAATGTTTGTCTATTGCAATACCTAAACATTTCCATTGTTCTTCCTGTGCTACCATTGTTTCTATAGTAGGGGGTTTGCTATTAGGGCCTAAAACAATAAGCATGCATTTGGTGTTAGATAGATCTAGATTTAATGTCATAGAATTCTCTGCACACCATGATTTGCCTCATTCAACGATGTTGTTGAGTTGGCTGTCTTCACTTGTGGGAATAGCCTGAGAGAAGGTGATGTACTTTAAATTCATCATGGTTGGTGGCTTATAGGAATCGATAAACAGTAGTCAGAATAGTGGTCCAGAAATAGCACCTTGTGGAACACCTACTTGGATAAAAATATAGTCAGAGCATATATTTTTCACTCTGACAGATTGCTGGCAGTTTGTTAGAATGTCACGTGATAGATGTAGAATATCTGAGTTGTCTTCTCTCTTTGCTATACTTTTGAATCATGAGATCAGAGTGAGCAAGTGAGTAGCTGCCAATCCATTGCAATAGTTTCAGCTTCCATTGCAGCCCTACTACTTTATGTTTGGGTTTCCCTCCTATCCAGAACTGAACCAGACAAGCAGACACTGGATCACCAGGTCTCCACGGATACTTTACGGAGACTATGGAGTCTCTGTAGAGTCCCAGAATGAGTTTAGGCTCCTACCATGACACAAAGCCCATTTGATTTCAGCACAATAAGAATATTTTAAAGTCTTTTAGTTTTCAATATATATGGCTAACACACACAAACAACTTCCATAAAATTCTCTCTCTCTAAGAGATTTTATTTTATACTAAAGTTTTCTTAAACTGCAGTTAACTGTTTATTTCTTTCCTTGTTTATTTTACTGAAAGCTGCCAATCGAATTCTTAATACTTCCATCCCATTCTTGCTTTCACTCACTTTTGCAAATTTTCTTTTAATCCAGGAGACAAGCCCTGTGGACTTCTTCTTGCTATCTCTAGTATCAGGAGTCGTTTCCCTGCTTTCTGTGTGCTGGCTGCTTTGTGTCGTCTTGGAGTGGTCCATTGAGTAGTTGAGTCTCACCCCATTGGTCGGTTCCGCATGCTGTAATAACACAAGTCAAGTCATAGGTTAAGCGCGGAATGAAAGTTATGGTTGAGATCGACGTAAAGGATGTTTGTTTGGTTTGCATTGTTTTAGGTGGCAATCCAAAAGCTGAGCTACTCCAGGAAGACCCACCTGGCCTCCAGTATTTTACCTGCTGATCAGAACACAGGAAGCTATTTCAGGGTTAAAAATCTTGCCAAGGATTCTTGGTGGAGAAGCAATTTTTCATTGCAGATGATATTGTGACCGAGCTCAAGGTTGTGATTGAACAGCAATAGTATTTTCTTAGATAACTAGATCTAGTACGAAATACATGCCAGCTGAAACTTTCAGTACGCCCAATCTTCATACAGTTGTTGACTACAAGAGAAGCTGTAGAGACTAGAGTCTAACTACCTATTATTTTGTCTACTGGCCAGTTTCAGATCCCCGGTGTAGTCCTCCAGTTAGATCTACATTGTACATGTAAATTGATATTTAATACCAACTTTCTAGACTCACCCCTTGATGTATGATCTCAATGATGGAGAGGTGATCTTTACGTCGGGCTATTTCAGTGGCAGTCTCTCCTTGTTTATTAGTGAGCTGAATATTTATACCTCCCTCCACCAAAAGTTTCGCAATCTTCCTCCTTTTAAATGCTGCTGCAATGTGTAGTGAGGTATCTCCGTTCTACAGAAGTCATAAGATTGTGGAATGATGTTTTTCATCATCAGCAAATAAAGTGTTGACCGTTTGAGATATGTATGTATATTCTGCAATAACATGCATGTTATATAATGACATGTATATAATATATGGTATATAATATAGTAAATAGGATATAATAAAAAGTATAAAATAAGTATAGTATAATCTAGTAAGTATATGTGCATGCGCATGTGCATGTGTATATGTACTGTATATGTAAGCACATGTACAGTAAATAGTATATAATAAAAAGTGTATAATAAAAATATATTTATAGTGTATAATATAATATCATGGCATATTAGCTTGTATCTAATATAGTAAAGCATTATGAATACAATTATTACTATAATTTCCTATTATATCAATAAATTCATAATAAGTATCGTTTATTTACAAAATTGCTAAAGCAATTATTACATCTAAGCATTGAACAAAAAGTAAAATTTACGGTGGAATCTACACATACTAAGAAACTGAGGCACCAGAAGCTGAGATAGTCCATTAACAATGGAGTTATTATCTCTCATGATATAATTACCTTAGCCCCACCTCCTTAGCCCTGCCTCCAACGCCCCTAAGGTGAAGGATGGCGGGTGGTGTAAGGAAGTGGTGGGAGCATCAATCCCCCCCACTACCTCCTGAGATCGCCTGCCGCCGCTCCCCCGTTGGGCCCTGGGCTATTACCATCTAATTGGTAATAACAATACAGTACCAATCCTCAGTAGATTCAAAACTGGTATAGGTAATAATTTATTGTCTATCATACTGAAATAATGTTGGAAAACTATCCCATAGATTTTAATAACAGCGTTATTTCACCACCACATAGATTGTAGAATTGCCAGTCACTTCAGTGTTGTGGCAACTTGTATTGGATTAATAAGCTTTGTTTTACTCAAAGACAGGCAAATACAAGACAGTAGTATTATATCACTGCTGAGAGAGGGTAACTCCTAATGCATTTGTGCAGAACCAAGCATGTCAGTATAATATAGGCTACTGCAGTGGTAGTTGTCAGTATAGGCTACTGTAGTGGTAGCTGTCAGCATAGGCTACAGTAGTGGTAGCTGTCAGTATAGGCCACTGCAGTGGTAGTTGTCAGTATAGGCTACTGTAGTGGTAGTTGTCAGTATAGGCTACTGTAGAGGTAGTTGTCAGTATAGGCTACTGTAGAGGTAGTTGTCAGTATAGGCTACTGTAGTGGTAGCTGTCAGTATAGGCTACAGTAGAGGTAGCTGTCAGTATAGGCCACTGCAGTGGTAGTTGTCAGTATAGGCTACTGTAGTGGTAGTTGTCAGTATAGGCTA
>JAOQGN010335771.1:0-14118 GCA_027564295.1 Himantozoum antarcticum
GTAATCAACAACAATGGACACCCTACAAGATACTAAATATGTTTCAGATATGCCAAATATTCACTGTAGAATGTTCCAATACTAACACACTACAATAAAATACAGAAAAAAAATCAACTTACATGATCTTTTATTGCATAACTGGGGAATATAATACAACTTTAGAAGCAAATATTGCCGACGCTGTATATATATTTCTCCCTTCCATAACCAATTTTATTCACTCTTTCACTGAGAGGAAATGATCATTTATATTTGATTACAACTCCAGTGATAATGTCTTCTCAGGATTGCTATAGACCAATTCATGGTCTTTGTGATAAAGAGTGTGAGGATATCTGGAGTGAAGGGTTTCTATCTTCTTGTCAACATGAAGTAGTACAATGTGAGCACTGTGGATTCAAGTGAGATGGTAATCCTCAATGCACTTGTGACCATGACGAAGATAGGTAAATCTTAATTTCGTACATTCTCAACTCTGAAACCAATACAAATGCAAAGTATTATTTGGGTTTAATTCTGATTTTTAATCTTTAATGGGAAGTTCTATAAGAATGTATAGACATTGAAGTCTACAATTAATCCATCATAGGTATCACTTCACCATCAAAGGTGTAGTCCTACCATCAACAATACACACCTACCATCGATGGAATAGTACTTCCATTGATGACTAGCACTAAACCATCGATGGTATCACTATTCCAACAATGGTGTAGTGAGACCATCGATGGTAGCACTGTACCATCTAGACATTGAAATTTGCAATTATTCCATCAAAGGTATCACTTCACTATCGATGGTGTAGTCCTACCATCAAATATACACACTTACCATCAATGACTAGCACTACACCATCGATGCAATACTACCTCCAATGATGACTAACACTACTCCATCAATGGTGGCGTGGCATCATCGATGGTAGCACTATATCATCGATGGAATTGTACTTCCGTTGATGACTAGCACTGTACCATCGATGGGATAGTACTGTACCATTGGAGGGATTGTGATACCATCGATGGAAGCATTGTTCCATCAATGGAATGTGGTGCCCCCATTGATGACTAGCAGTCACCGAATCGAAGGTATAATATCACCATTGATGGTACACTTTAGAAATTGATGATGACATTATTTCATCGATGGTGAAAGACTTACTGTTGTGTACCAAACTTTACAGTGAAGATGTGTTTCCGTCAATGCTATCACATTTCCATTAGCAAAGATATCTAAGATTCATCATACATGAACATTCATTTACCCTTTTCTTTTGCAGAATTGTTGATTTATATAGAAGTACCTCTCCCATTATTTGCAAATCTGATGAAGATGATAAAGAAAATATGGATATATCAGGAAGTAGTCACAGAGCAGACCTACTTGACAGATCAAATTTCATCTAGAGGTGAAAATGGGGATGATGATATAATTTCGCTTTTGTCAAATGTGTCAAATTGTGAATCAGTAATGAGTAGACCATGACCTAGTGTAGAGATTGGTGATGATGTCATTGAACTTTTGTCAGACGATTCTAGTTATGAACCAGTTTTAAATACACCCAGAGTAAGTGATAATGAGAAGAAGAATTGCTCTTATCTTCAGGGTCAATTGTAGATTGGTCACGTCTACTACACGATGAAGGAAGTGATGTAGCAAGAAGTGATGTCTCTCAATTTTCACAATCTTCATCCGATGCGAACACGGATGAAATTTGTGAAAATTGAGGAGAAAATCTCGAAAATGCAAACAATGTATGGGATTATTATGTCTGACAATGTACTCTTATTTGTTTTTTGCGAGATGCGCAATCAGATACATCGCATTAGACACGAAAGAGCTGAATGTTTTGTTCTGTGGTAGATTGCTAGATAAAGGGATAGTTCAATATCAATATGATTTTGTTAATTTTTTGCTAAGCTCTAGAGTTCTGTATCATTATCTTTATTCATTGAAATAAAATTGTGGTCATAGGATTGATTGATGTAAATTGTGTCCTATCTCTTCACCCTATCCACTAGCACCACAGGATTCACTCGAACAAACCGACCAATCAACGTCTTTAAGCATCCACTCTCGCTACCCTATATTGGAGGCAAACTTGATCAATGACCATTTTCTGTTCAAGTCGTCAAGAGGTGTGCCGAGTCAACCAGCACCCTCTTCACGGGTGGCAACGATTCGGGGTAAGTTATATCGCTCTCTCATTCGTACGGCTAGCTATCCGCTCGCTCAACGGACGATTCGTTGCCGTCGATGGTGCACTGTCGCCACCGATGGTAGGAGTGCACCATCGATGGTAGGAATGTGCCATCGATGGTAGGAGTGTGCCATCGATGGTAATACTGTTGCCATCGATCGTATGCTCGACGGTGCTAATTTTGGTGGTGCCAACCTTTCGGTCGCCAATTTTCCGATCTCTGTAACTCCGGATCTCTCCCCACCAACTAATTCCCTACCACGGTGTCAGACGGACGGAGACGCGGCGCGCGGTCCCAGGGTGAGATCGTGATCTCAACTCCTTCCCATACGGATCACAACAGTCTCCTTTCCATTCACCCTCCATTAACAGAAACAACCACGGCAACAGTCTCCATCTACCTAGGGGCTTCGCGCGTAAGGGAAACCCCTCCACCACCCCCACCACCAACACTCACTTAGACGGAGAGGTCATTCAACAACAAACACGGACGGTCAATGACTTTCAACTAAACAATAACAATGTCGGAATTTCCATTCTATACTCTTCGCCTATTGGCTGATGACGAGGTGAACTTCTGGAACATTTTGCGGTTAAATTGCAGCTTGAATCCTAATGTTGCATACGTCATAGCAATACGCGTCTCCTATTGGCTGATTCGGCACGTGACCAGTGGTCAGAAACTGCAGTTGCGCTTCCTGTGAAATACTGCTCTCCCATTGGTCCATTCAAATAATACTGCCCTCCCATTGGTCCATTCAAATAATACTGCTCTCTCATTGGTCAAAACAAACCGGATACAGCTAATTATGTAGGTCAAGTTAGGGACCTCAAATGCCCCACTTATTACTACTGTTGTGTAGTGTTTATAACGAAAAAGCTGATGCAAGAATGGAAAATTTTAAAAATAACCGGTGTTAAAGCAAAAATGCAGGCGGCGAAGTTTCCATTATGCCGTGCAATCACGTCCCAAACTGAAAATCGCGCCCGCAATCTTAGAATTATGCCAAGCTGAACATTCACTTGTGGTATTGCGATAATGTCATTATTTATAGAGCTAAAAAACTATTCTCTTCGTAGGCGAACTATAAGGAAGCTTCGTCACTTTAGTTTGTACTATTGAAAAATCTGACAGTTTTAATGATTTCAGTTTGACAAAGTGGTCCATTACATCATGCATTTGCCTGGTTAATTGAACCACGGTCAATTAAGTGCCACAGTACAAGATGCTACTAAGATCTTGTTTTGACTAGCATTTATAGTTGCACTGTTTGACAATGTTATTCTTTTCCCAGCTACTGTAGACTTTTATAAATACTTCAATATCGGAATGTCCAGCTAGGGTCGGCTTGAGCAGCATGAGGAGATCGCAGCACGGCCATAATATGCTGCCGAGATCTCAAGATCATAATAATTATGACGCTAGTGTTTTTTTGGTGTCATAATGGAACAATAATTGCATTGCACATAAAAATTGCGTATAAGGTTGAGCAGGTGATGTCCTAACTTGGCAAGGCATAGATGTATGTCTGCTTCAAGAATGTGAACTACGTGTAACTAAGGTTTTGATCTAGGCGGAACTGATGTGTTATGTGACAGCGCTGACTGCCGACGCAATATAGCACTGATTATATTTACAGTATTTACGGAATGAGTATTGCTACACATGAGATACTCTTTGGTTTGGGTGACAACGCTGTGAGGTCAGCTTTGCGAAGCTCATACTTGTCCTCATACTTGTCAGTTTGTATCTAGTGTGGGCTTCTAAGCATAAATATTTATTATCAGTGGGCAGATGTTGACAAATCAAAATACTTATACTCTACTAGTGCATTACAATGAATATTATACTGTAGGATCTTGCATAATATAATTTACATATATACAGTCAAATATATTAATCACCAATGTTGCACAAAATTTATTTCATTGTGTCATTCAATACAGTTACAATAATGGTAAGCTGGCATGCTCACATAATTATTATAATAATATTAAAAGATGAAAATAATGCACAGCAAAATTGTTGCAGATAATTATCACCAATTATTTGAGGGACTAAAAATATGAATCGTACATTAATATTGAATGCAAAAGCTAAAACAAATTACAGCACACCAGCATATAGCAGGGAGGAGCAGAGCTGGTCAGAGCATTGAGAGCAGAGATGGTCAAGTGGTTAAGATTACAGTACCTCAATCATGAGATACTGGGTTCGATTCCCGCTGCGGTCATTATTTCTGTTTCTCTATTTCCTGTGTTCTGTCTGATCAGCAGGTAAAATACTGGGGGCCAGGTGAGTTTCCCTGGACTAGCTCTGCTATTGGATTACCACCTAAAACAATTACAAACAATACAATTTATCCATTTATAATGGTGCATTGCCATAAGATGTGGTGTTTGCTTTTATAGTCCAGAAGCAGCAAGCTCAGAAGGCATCAAATACAGAGTACGTGCAGGGTAAGATGCAGCAACTCAAGGCTCTGGAGCAAGAGCTACAGAAGAAGACCCTATCAGTAGCTGAGCAGATCAAGCAAAGTGAAGCCAACTTACTGGCACATGAGAAAGCTATCTCACATCAGCAACAGGTTTCTATCCCTGCTACACCTCACCTGCAGCACCTCACATACACCTCTCATACACCTCTCATACACCTCTCATGCACCTCACATACACCTCACATACACCTCACATACACCTCTCATGCACCTCACCTACACCTCACATACACCTCTCACACACCTCACCTGCTGCACCTCACATGCACCTCTCATACACCTGACATCACATACACCTCTTATACACCTCTCATACACCTCTCATACACCTCACCTGCAGCACCTCACATATACCTCTCATACACCTCACCTGCAGCACCTCACATACACCTCACATACACCTCACATACACCTCACAAACACCTCTCATACACCACACCTGCAACTCACATCCACACGTCTACATTTTGTAGAGGAAGCAAGATAGGTCATCACATTCAATTTTTAACTTGGAAAACTTAGTTTGAGCAGCGTTCTACAGGATTTGCCCTCTCTTCTGAGGTTTTCTCTTTTTTAGTTTGCAAAACAAGAATATTTGTTTGGAAACCAGGACTTATTTGATTTAAGAGGATTTGAAAAAATGCTTCTTCACCTTTCGTAAGTTGTCGTGAGCTAGTATTCTAGCTTTATGGTGGCTGTAGCCATTTGGTGCATGGTCACTGCACTTAGCCCATTGTCTTCATAAATTTTCATCTATCACGCCTGTGGTGTACAATTTAGCCAGAACCCCACCTACCGTATACAACAAGCTTCACTCACAAGCTATTTACAATAGCTGATTTTTGTGTTTAAGATGCTAGAACCTATAGCTTGCCTGCCAACAGCCATGTATCACCCCATACTGACCGATATTAAATCTGCTTTGGGATTATTTTGGGATAACTGAAAGACTGCAACCCTTGATATCCTTAGTAGGCCTATATGAATACTCCTCGAGTGCAGACGGCAGGCAATTATTAGTTTCCTCTGTACCCGGTTAACATTTCAAAGCTACAATCAGTACACTAATACTTTGCTGTATTATTTGAACTACCTACACATTTTATCGGCATAATTATGCTTGCAATAGCCCATTTTCTTAACAACACGTTGGTAAATTGTTTTCAACTTGTTACGCTTACTCATTTCCCACGATGTATTTAGCAACAGCTATCTTCTACCAATTCACTTATAAGAACTAACAATCGGTTCAGTTTAATTACATGCAGAACCTCTCTATTCGAATTATTTACTAAATTGTTGGTAGGATTTAGTCGGGTGCAACAAAACCCACTTTTCTAAACAGCAATTTTATTTGCAACTACGCTTCACCAGCAACAGGATGATGATACTTTGTGACATTTACTTGTATAAATGTCCAGTTACGGTCTGACTCTCATTATGAGCAATAATGTTCAATTTTGAGATTCAATTATTGTTCGTGATAATTACTGGAAGTCTTGCCAGTACTGATATTTTATTGTTTTCATAAATTCTTCTATATTAATCCATATGTTCTAGGCTGACATTGATGCAAGTATCGCACAGCGTAGAGGTGACAGAGTGGGCAGTGCAGCGCTTGAATGTGGCATAGATATGTCACAGTTGGACTCTGTGCTCACTCCACTCAGAAACTCCTGTACCAAAGACAACATACAAAATGCCAAAAGCTGGGTGCTCATAAATATAATAGACTCTGCTACCTGCGAATTCTTCACCGTCTTCCTCATTGACAGGTTGGGTAATTTTAGCTGCTGCTCGTTTGTGTGCTAGCCATAGTAGTGATGCTAATGACAGCGTGCCAGGGCTCCAAGCCTTGAAAGGATGTGTGTTGATTCATCAACATCTCATTTCCTATTTCATCACAATGATCGATAGCCTGTGGTGATCGGTGCAATGAGCCTGCCCGAAATTTGCTTGCTGTGTACAATTTTTAAACATTTTTTACAGGACAATTCATTATTTTTAATGTTTGCCTTGTTAGCATCCCACACATTTCTGGTTTTGTACAAATTTCACAATAGCTATCAGCCGATCACTGGTTAGGCTGGTAGTAATTAGTAATGGCTATTTGAACCATTATTTTGTGAAGAAGCCAAGGAAGCCCCAGTGTAGCCAGAGCTAAATGTAGAGTGAGGTGTCCTCTTACTCAAGCCAGCAAGCTTCAATTCGGAAACTAGCGCCATGTAAATTCATCCATAATTGCATTCCTGTGAGTTCAGACCACACGGGCCCTTTAAAGAAATTTACAAACACTGTAATTATTAGGCTATTAATTACATTATTGCACCCAGAACATATCCATAATGAGTGGATAAGACAGTTGGTTTGGTTGTTTGTGTTATTGGCTCTATAATAAAATCGACATTGGAAAGAAATTACATCAATGCATTATAATAACTCTCCAAAGCAGTGTTAAGGTAGTTAGTATGTGTTATTTTCTTATTATCATAAATTTAATTAATAATTTATTAGTATTCAGCAATCAACATGTTTATACAGCTTGCAATCAATCAATAACTTGCTACTTGCAAACTTAAAACTTCATATAGTCATATTGAACCAATGTACACTGTTTACTAGATTTACTAGATAGGACCATTGTTCAATGTTGTTGTTGTACCCTGGTCTGGTTGAATTGATAACATTATAAAAAAAATTAATGGTTATAATTTTCGGTTTTTTGATCGTAACTGTATTTGCTAACCGGAGTTACATTCTTTCGACGGACAGTTTTAGCCGTTAGGCATTCCAGCAGGTGTTGCATCTGATCTTCCCAAAATGCTCCGCCGTAACAGTATAATTTCACACTAATACTAATATCCACATCATGATGCAAATTGCTACCGATGTTGGTAGTCTACCTTACATAAAACTATACTGTGTTTTATGGAAATATATATTGTCATTTGTGGAATAATTTATGATTTTTGGTTGTAAGATACGTGTAGTTCTGTAGTACTAGCAGATACTAACAATGAACCAAATATTTAACAGTAATGGTTATAATTTGTTGATTTGCTAAAATTCCGCCAACATTTTTCTCCCCTTTCACCCCTTTCAGTGTATAATTTATTCCAATTGTTTAGGTAGTGTTCACATCGAAAGACAGGAAACTCCATGCAATGCTTACAATAATTGATCTTATTTCCTAATTTTAGAATTCTCACAACAGACACAAAGTTTGAAGACAGGCTGCACTTGGCTTATTTAATTAATGACATAATGCACTATTGGTAAGCTTTTCCCAACTGTCACTAGATTCAGCAGATTGCTCTCTGTCTAATCCATCTGGAGAGTTAATGACATCTTTGTCGATCAGCTGTCTGTATGTATGTGTTTTGATCTTCTAAAAGCGGACATGAGACTTTGCATGTGCAATCTATCCGCTGCCCTGGTACCAATATGTCACTCATTGAAGTTTGATCTGCAATGGTAATTCAGTTGCTAAAAGAAATTCAATTTCCAGAAGTATTGACTTGTCTGTCTCTAGGAATTGTTGCCACACCACTATTTAATAGAATATAAATATACTTGTGGGTTTTGTTCTTGCTTCATGATACTATACTATATATATTTCAATCAATAACTAGATAAAACGATGAAATATGATGGTGATTAGCTTTGAATTACATAATGTAGAAATATCATGGTGATTAGCTTTGAATTACATAATGTAGAAATATCATGGTGATTAGCTTTGAATTACATAATGTAGAAAAAAATAAATAAAAAAGTAGCTACGAAGTGTTATGTGAATTTATAATGTGACTATTTTGACACATTAATTTAATTAGAGAATTGCAATTAGTTTCATTATTTATTACAGTGTTTAGTGTTTTTTATTACGCAAGTTTTTATGTTATAATCTCCTCATTTCCCTATTTATTATGCTAATAGGACGTCATCTGACACACATTCTGTGCTAAGCTTGGGACGCCGGATGCTCTGCTCCGCTACATATCGTACTGCAAGGTCTCTCAGCTCTTGCACAGCTGCGCACAGACTAAAAACTGCAACTCTTGTTGGAGGGAGATAATTCCATTTGCGTATATAGTGTTTGATTGAGCATGGGGTTTGGGTAAATTCCCTTTCCCCAGGGTTGCAATTTTCAGTCTTGCTTGCACGCAGACCATCATGACTGTGCTGATCTTATATGAAACACCTACACTTTGTGTTCAATCACTTATGTAACACAAGAGTCTAAACCCAAAGCAAATAGCCGTTTGCCGGTCTGCGGTATACAAATAGCAATAACCAGTTGTATATTTTGTAGTGCCCGTAAGTATGTGGAGTATCTGAGACGATGCATGGAAAATGTTGTCATCCCGATATTCTGCTTGACTAGCTGCCAGGCAACAGAAGATCAGAAGCCCAAATTACACAAGGTATATTACACAGTACTAACATGTATATGGTGTCCTCTGTAGAGAAGACTTCCACTAGATTAGTTATAGCTTACTTTACTGCTAGGTTAATCTCGGTTTTAGTCGGCACCTTTTGACCGGTATTATTACTTCCTACATCTCTCCTTGTCTCCCTGCTACTTTCAAAACTAATTGGATGCCATTTCATTATGAGTCAAGATTATTGAAGGGCAAAAAATAAAATTTGTTAACCATTTTATAGCGTATGCAACTCAAAGTGACTGACTATAAAACTGTTGTAAGAGAGTTTGAATTTTTAGAGTTGAGACGTACGTTTTTTTGACATTGAATAGATAAACGATCCGTTGCGTTATCTCAAACTTCCAGTATAGGATAGGATCACGTGAATGATATAATTTTGTGCAACTTGATGAGATTGGTGTGCTTGGTATGCTTGCAATCACAGGCTCACAGTAACTTATCATATAATCCACATCATACAATATCATATAGTATCATAGTATCATAGTATCATATAATTATACTATATGGTTACTTTACAAATATATGGATGATTACTAATTTGCACTTCTCCCTTGTGTTGATATGAGCATATTTTAACATATCAAATAGTTGCAACATGCATTTGGAAGCGTCCCATTCTTCTTGTTGTTTGGTAGAATTTATTCTGTCAACTGGGGTTATCAAATTACCGTCTTTCCATTCATACAAGGAACTATTTTTAGGTGGACCATATGTTCTAAAATGTGATGGTTGTTCCATGATATGTTTGGAGTTGTATTACAGCATGTATTCAGCTTGACATCGCAGTACCAGGTGCGGGCTCATCTCACTGCTATCCATTGCTGTCATGTTCTAGAATCTAAAGGAATAATTTTCTGCCAAAAGCTGCATTCATGATTGTCGGTTGCCATAAATTCACTACCTCGTTGCACTGTGTTTACATGGTAATCTTAGCTTCCTCATATTGGAATGGCTATCTAAATTACCGCCACCGGTTTGTCAAACAATGTATGTATGATAATATTTATAACTCATTGGAAAAACCAAGTACACGTCGTACTGCTGAGAAGTTTCCCAGCATCATGTCATTTGTATGCATATTGCAAATGTATGTATGCATTGCACTCAGTTGTCAAATGGCGTGATCAGTTTAGTTCCAGTAGTGGATCTTAACAGAAATTCAACATCGAAATCAAACTTTATTTCTAAATTATCAAGTATAATTTATAAATCCGTATTTGGTATTTTGTTCTATTCTGTAATAATAACTTGTCAATTTGCAAGTAATGTCCTGTCAGTCACCTTCTCATCTTAATTGACGACACGCAGCTTTCTAGCAGGTGTAGAGTTTGAATATACCCTTCATTTATTTTGGTAGTCAAGTCTGATTGGGTGTTTGTAATGAGCATCCGGTGCTCAAATCGATGCGTGGTGTGTTTTGCTGCATGAGCTTGAAATGCTGAAATCGCAGACTTGTGCTCTCTCTCCTCCCCCCCCCCCTTGTTCCAGACGGTAGTAAGTGATACTCACCACTAAATGTTATATACTTCTTATCATTCTCTTTGCTGGCGTATTGGTACATCCACTCCTAGATTTTGCCACATCACAGGGTTTTTGCTCTGCATCCAAATTACTCATTCGTAAAAAACTAGGATAGACAGAGTGTCATGGAAAACTTTGTTGTTTGTGTAAGTTTATTAGATTTAATGGATGGAAATTCATGCTATGCAATATGTAAAAGAAAAATCCCGAATAATTTAGACAAACCAAATTGCATCTTATGAATAGATTATAAGACGGATTTGTTAAATATGCAATGAGTAAAGAAAATGAGTGTAGGAAGAAAGGAAGTCTATTGTACACCCGATTACGTGCACATTACATTGTACATGTCTGTGTGTTTTGTGAACTTTCACATCACATTTGAGCCAATCATTGTGATCATATCAATATCGGCTGCTTTTTATTTCGATTTATATCTTCACATAACATTGAGAGCAATTGTGAAGTTTGGTTATATCAAGGTCATCGTACATCATGAACAAGCATAATCAGATATCACGAACAAGGATATCTAAAACTATTGCTGTAGCTTTTCCTAATATAATGAATAACTTGAGCTTTAGCTATTGCTATATTAGTTCTATTGCTATATTACAAATACGTTAGGGTATAACCTGATCGAGAGTAGTTAGCAGTGCCTCCATTACATTTTCCGACAAACAGCAAAGTAAAATATACTATCACTGTGACTATTTGTAATAATTAATCGAATGGGTATTGTTTGAGTCATGAGAGTTGTGTTGTGGCAGCCTGTAGCCACACAATTGATTCCAACCTTGTAACTGCTATCGAAGAGGTGCCTGTAGACTGAACTAATAATATCCACCAGCAGCGTGAACAAATTGTATAGGAACGTTCGTCCTTTGCTGAAATTAAATAATTTACTCTTGTCGAATGGCAAAAATCCCGTTATAGCATGGACCTGGCTATAGAGACTGAATATTAGCCTGAAGGATCTTTGTAATGATTAGAAGTTGTGTTCTCTGTTCTCAATATCGTAAGAAAGCTTCTAATGCTCTGATCATTTGCTCTTCGTTTCTTTTGAGCTTCAACTGAGCATAATGTTGAATTGCCAACTTGGTTTAACAGACATTTGCAGTCAACCATCCATAGGTTTTACTATGCACTCTCAGTCGGCGGAATAAAACTTTGTCAAATGGTCTGTAGCAGTGTACTGAGCCACAGTTTTACATTACAATGTATACTACACTGTGGCTACTACTGTAAATACCATTTTGTTAACTCTGATGGCATTCTATTTTGTAGTTGCTGACAATATGGAGCCAACACAAGTACTTTATACCAGAGATAATCGAGGTAACAAGTCAATCCACTCAACACTGTAGTTTATTGTACATCTGATTGTATTGAATCACCACATTTGGTGTAGACTAGTTGAGTTCTCAGGCCACCGGATGGCTTTGGATCAAGTGGGCTAGAGGAAATTGCTATGGGTAATGGGTATAAGGAGTTGCACTCCCTTTAGTCATATATGAGTCGTTAATTATCAATACAGAATCTTGCGCCATCATTTACTCAATGACAACGCTAGATGTTATGATTTAGGCTGATGAAATTTGTTTTAAAATGCTCTACATTTCTTATATAACCGCATTGATAAAATATATAGTGATGTCTGGAGTACTTTAGAGTTCTACATTGTTCTGGGAATTATGTTTTTTGTTTTTGTGATGTGGAAAACAAAGTCCGCTACAACTATAAATTACCTTCCACGTGGGAGATAACTTTATGGCTAGAGCCGTTTTAACCACATCACAAAACTAAAAAGATAATTCCCAGAACAATGTAGAACTCTAAAGCACTTTAGACATCACGATTTATGTTATCAATGTGGTTATATAAGAAATGTAGAGCATACTAAAACCCATTTCATCGGCCTAGATCATAACATTTAGATCATGTCATTGAGTAAATGATGGCGCAAGATTGCTTATTGATAATTAACGACTCAAATATGACTAAAGGGAGTGCAACTCCTTATACCCATAGCAATTTTCCTCTAGCCAACTTGATCCAAATCCATCTGGTTGGCTGGGAACTCTAGCTAGGTGTAGGCGTACTCAGATTGTCGGCTAGATGCGATCTAGGCTTGTGACTGTGGGGAAACTTTCCCTAAGTGTCTCTAATCTCAAACCAAGGTTCGTTTTGTCTGAGGCAAGCTTATGCTGCAGAGCTAACAACTAACATTATCTGGGATGATTGCTGTATTCAGCACTTGAATGGGTATTTGTAACCCAATAGGACCAATTCAACCAATTGACTCTGTTTTATTATCATAGAGAGTTATATAATGTAGACGACGGCTTTGATTTTAGATCTATAGATAGAATGTTATCCATTGATTCTCCATGGATGATCAGTGATCAAGGTTAGGGTCTCCGCGATCTGGTACATTATGTCGGCGGACTCCAGCAGGCCGCCTCTAACGCATGCCATGCTAATGCTAATGGAAAAACCCATATCAAATCACGCCACCCTTCCATCAGTTCAAACTTCAAAGTTTATATCATCAAAGCTGATAACAAATTATATCAGCACTCATGTGAGACATGGATGGCTATTTAATAATAAACTTCTAAAAGGCAATAGAACCATTGGAACTGTGCCAATAAATTAAACTCAAATTGATCTGATTTTATTGTCCATTAAAATTACAACAGCAAGTTAGGAGCCGGCTTCAATTACTGTTTATTGTTACTAGAATTGTAATTTGAGAAATGTCAATGTTTTTGTTCTATTTTGATTATCTATCTTCCTATTTCAATTCAACAGTTTTGCTCTAGTTTGCGAGATGTTCTTGAAAAAAGGTCCTTATCTAATACTATGTGAAATTGGAACTGGTCCAAAGTATGAGTGGATAGTGTTTTTATTTTCAGTCTTATCACTGCTTTGTTCTTTATGAAAATGCAGCCATGGTATTGACTATTGAGAGTATTGTACGGGCAACAATTAATGTAAAATTTAATTTTTATTTAATTTTAATGTCTGCCCTGTGCTTACATAATTATGATGAGAATCGTATCAGGTCTCTAAAACACTTTAGACATTATTTTTATATATGACTGGGGAAGGGTTGTGCTATAAAACTGTCCACCCCTGATGTAATATAACTCCATTTCAATCAGCTGGTTGCTTGCTAGAGACACCTAATCTCATGTCTTTTCAATTACTTCATGCTAATTGCTATTATTTTCTCTGCATTTAGATGTGTTGGGGCTCCCCCACTAGGGCCAGGCTTCACTTTCTTCACAGTTAACATACAAATCTTCACGATATACGCACATAAGACTAGGCCTGAAACGATTAATCGAATTTCATTTTCAATTCGATTTTTACCAACGATCTCGATCTGAAGAAGCATAGAATTTTCGATTTTTATTTTATGTTTTTATTTCACTTGTAC
>JAOQGN010335992.1:0-14115 GCA_027564295.1 Himantozoum antarcticum
TGCCATTTACTGGGCACAAACTGCCATTTACTGGGCACAAACTGCCATTTACTGGGCAAACTGCCATTTACTGGGCAAACTGCCATTTACTGGGCACAAACTGCCATTTACTGGGCACAAACTGCCATTTACTGGGCAAACTGCCATTTACTGGGCACAAACTGCCATTTACTGCACAAACTGCCATTTACTGGGCACAAACTGCCATTTACTGGGCATAAACTGCCATTTACTGGGCACAAACTGCCATTTACTGGGCACAAACTGCCATTTTTTTCTGTAAGAAAACTGCCAAAATTTCTATACTGTACTGTAAGAAAACCAACAAGCTCATGAGCAGAATATTCACAGAAATTTGACAAATTTTCAACTGTGATAGAAATTTGATTTGATGATCTGAGAGTGATTAGTGAATCCTTGAACCAAAGACCCATTCTAGACTTCTAGTCTATTTACAGAAGTAGTCCAGACAAACCTTGGCTGCTGAGCGGAGGTAACAAGCCTGCCTCTCTAGCATATTCTCTCTGTGTCAGAGGCTTAGTACCAGCATATGTTGAAGGGCGGGTTAGAGACGACTCATCCAAAGACAGTGTCAGTGGATTTCTACCTCTTTGTCTACTCTGTAATCTACATAATAATAGCAACCAATGATGCTTTTGGGTTAGTCACAACAAAGAAAGAAAACAAGCCCTTTTGCAAATAACTATTAATTTGAGAAAGTCTAAGTTCAGTCGTAAAATATTCGATACAATATTGTTTAACACCATAATATAGAATTATTCTCATTATAAAAATGCACAAGCTTTCTTGTGCTATATCTCTAATTATTGGATTTGACATTGCTAGAGGTGGTAGATGCATAGCACGGCATAGCACATGTAAGTCTCTGTATACTGAGGCACTGATGTATCAGTGGTGACACACCAAGTGGCAGCAGTGGTCTAAATGTAGCTGATTAGATGGCCGAGTGGACTAGAGAGGTGTTTGCAGTCATAAAGGTCATCGGTTCGAATTCCGTAGTAGTCCACTCGGCTATCTAAGTAGCCGAGTCTGGTAGGGTGATTGCGAACGGCATCCAGTGCTTTATGCAATGTAGGGTGCCATTCACTGATTTGAGGTTGAAAGACCGAAAATCGCCGTAGTGCGCTTGCAGCCAATGACCAGGCGGAAATAAATTACGTCCACCGTTTAGAAGTTAAGTCCACTGTTTAGAAGTTATTCCAACCACTTACAAGTAATGTCCACTGCTTAGAAGTTATGACCACCGCTTCGAAGTTATGACCACCGCTTAGAAGTTCTGCCCAACAGCAACATTAAGCGGTACCGTATATAAGCGAACTAATTTATTATTATTTTTTATTAAATGACCTGTGTCATTTCACCAACTATAAATCATGCATAAGCATGTCAACACATACAGCAATTTAATGAAAGCAGCTGAATGTGTAATGTTATATAAGCTTAACCAAACTTCAACCAGTGTATATTATAAGCCCCCTGATCATGTAGACTAGTTGTTTCTCACTTGAATGCATGCTAATACCCATAAGTGCTTCAGGATTATGTATGTCAAGTGTGCTTTCACTTTTCAAATTAAAGCCAGTGATTTTGAAAAGTGATTGTGCAATGGTAGACAACACGCTGGGTTACATCAATCATCATTGGGTTAGAAATCAACTCAAACAAGCCATCATGTGGAGTTATTGCCTCTCTTCTAGTGCTCACCTCTCCTGCTGGTATGACAGCCCAGCCATGAGTAGATGTCTTTTACTGCTATAACGAGCACAAAGGTAGCTAGATAAAACAGCATGACACTAGAACAATTTACTCACCGTAAGCCTATTTTATATCCATGGAGTGTAATGAAAGGCCAGTTCATAATTTATGGATACTAGCAATTTATTTAAAAGTAATTGAGAGCTATATTTCTCATTGCTGTTGACACTGCAAGTGACGATCACAATAACCAGCTATCACTACCACTATTAAGCAGCTTGTTACGTTTTATCGTAGTACTTACGCACTTTCGATATTATTAGCCCTAGGATACATGTTCAGTGCACAGCAGGTACTGCAAGCCCTAGTCTTAGCCTGGTACACCCAGTTCAGTATTTAACGCTCGTGCAAGCCAATTATACTGCCAAATTGCCATCTCTCTAGTACTGATGACTGGTTGACAAAATTTATGGTGTAGATATCCTTTGGTACTTACAGTTTGGCATTGTTAGCTTGCTGTAGATCAGCTCTGATACTCGATACATCCGAACGAGATAAAAGCCCAGTAAGAGATTCCTCTGCTTGGGGAGCTGCAGAATACACCCAAACATTTACCATTAACTTGCCGATGTTAAATATGACGGTTGCTAATAATTTAGTTGGAGCTCGAGCATTTTTTAAACAGTTATGGTGAGCAATAGTATGCATACAACTCTTTTTGAAAGATTGCTTGGAATCCTGACAGTAGGTATTCTCATTGCAGGTTTTTTCAGAAATTGAAATTGTTTATATTCCACGGCATTGCCAAAGTCAGGCACCCTAATCCTAAACTATGTAAATGAAAGGTTTTAGATTTATTAGATGCTGTGCATCTCTTTCAATTAAAATGTCAGTAGGCAAATTTTTACATAGTCCAAGCGGCTTTCCAAAACTAAGTTTTCATAATTTTAATTGCGAACAGCTTAAATACAATGCCTATGCATTAACGGTGCGTAAACGGAGCGTATGCATTAATGCATAACGGTGCATTAAAATGTAAATAGTAGTAGTCTACAAACAATAAATACACATAGTTACTGTAATACCAGAAGGAATAAAAAATTAATGAATCAATTTTTAATGCTTCAGATTTTTAATGTTGATTTGGTTTCAAATGGCTATTTCTACTTTTCAGACACTTACTAGTGAGACTATAGAAGCAGCAATGATTAGTTAACTAAAGCAGTAACAAAGTCATCTGTTTGCTACATTACAAGTTAGTTGTAACATTGCACACTTTAGAAATAACCAGGAACCAGGATTGCTACAGAAAAATATAATCTGCGGAGTTGTCATACTACTGAACACATGCTGTTACACATTGGTTTCTACAGTCTCTTATAGAGAAGATCGGACATCGTATATGGAATTTTTCGGCAGTTGAAAACGAGGCGGGGGTACTTTGACGAGCGGTGTCCCACGAAAAGCGTTTATCTTTGTATTCTGTTCTGGAAAATTACAGGGAAACCATGAAATCATTGGTTTATGCACCCCCAAATACAAACGCAATTGTATCTCTGCTGCTGCTTAGTTTTTATCAGATTGTGTAACAAAAGATATTTAAATAATGTGCAAAAACATAAGTGTACATAGAATTGAGATTGGCGGTATCTACAAATACAGATCTTCTTTTGTTCGTGGATAATGTATACATTAAGGTCAGTAGTGACACTTATTGCGCCATGAGTAACTAGAAGAAATGCTTTTGCTGGCAAGCCGCTCGTTGAAGTACCCCCACCTCGTTTTAAAGTGCATAAAAATTTCATATATGATGTCCGATCTTCTCTATAGGAGATGTTAGAGATCAATGCTGTTACACTTCAACATAGCCCTAAGACCTTGAAAATTAGCTAAGCTGAAAAACAACAATAATTATTCATGCATCGAAATGTGTCAACTTGTAGATTAACCAAATATAAATAGCACTAAGCCACTAACCGAATCGTGTGGCCTGATAGATGGCCGAGCAGGTAAGGTGCTGAGCGGCAGGACTGTAATTATTGCCGATGGAGTCACTGACATGACGAAAGTGTTTCTGCTCCTTGATTGGTGCAGCTTGTGTCCATGCTCCTCTGTCCAGCAGCCTTGGCTTGTCAGCATATGCAGGCTGTAGCACATAAAAAGACTTAGTCATAAAAAGACTAAGAGTAACACACTTGCGTATAGTTTAGGATTTTAACCAAGTTTAGTTAGCGTTTTAGCCTTGCCAGTTATTGTCAACCTACATGCGTTTTATGACATATTACTTGAATCTTATAAAAATCAGTACCTTTTATTACATTATGATCAAATGCCATTGGTACTTTTGATGAGAATTGTCAACATTTCGTTGACATATCAAAATGTCAACATTTCGTGTTTTTTTTATATCATTTTCAGTGATATTATAGTGTTGAAATTAAATATAGACATATTTTAAGATGTAATCATAATGTCAACTTGGTTCCGTACCAGATTTCACCAATAGCAGCTCAGATGTCAAGACACAAGAGTAGTCAACTCCAAATAGTGAAGGTCACGATGATGTGTTGTCATGATTCCTTTTAGAACACCCATTTCATTAAACTAACGTATTGAACACCATAGGGTCTGTTCCAGGACATCAATTTAGCAATGATACTTATTTTATTATTTCATTGATGAAGGATATTCAGCAAAGATGAATTGCATTAATATACAAATTGGACACGAGAGACGCGACGCGATGTTATGATTATTCTCTATTACTCTATAGATTGCATTGTAATACGTAATACAGCTATCGTCCTAAGTGGTTATATAATTATACTATTATTGCGCCAAGACATCTAACAACAATCTACCACTTCATCTCCTGGACTACACTACACAGAGTCTACACTGCACTGGCTAAATTATTCTGAACTGTTACATCAATAAAGCCGCAGTTAGATCTTTACAAGTAGCATAAACAACGCTTTGTTGAGACTTCCAACCATTCATGGTGAGCATCCAGCACAGCACAAGGCTCTTATCCACGCTGAATGTGTCTAATGTCTAATCATTTCCAGTGTAAAATTTTGATCGACAACACGTTTGGAAAAGTTACAATCCATGACCAGTTATCTGTATGCTTTTCTGATAGCATGGCAACCAAAAAAATTATCTCATTTAACCAGTTAAATGATATAGAATCTCATATAGAATGAGGTGTTTCAAAATTCTGATGTGCTACGACAACACATAGAGTAAAGATAACCGGAGTGCCAAGCATATCATTAGAATAGTATATAGTCGCAATGAAAAGTGGCCCATCACACACTGATGTAAAAAAAAACCTGTCTGTTATTCATGCACTGTCTACTGTAAGAAAGCAGTATGGTAGTAGATATTGTATACAAATTATTGTATAGGCCTACATATATAATCAAGTAAGCTGAAACTAATATAATATTAATGTTGTCAACCATACCAATACTATATGATAGCAAATTGTCAATAAATGCTGAATAACAAGTTAAATGCATACACATGCGTGGAAATTGGCGGACTTTCGTTTGAAACTGTAAACCTCTCCAATAATCTCAGCAATCCACACACTGGAACTGTATCATGTCAAGGTCAATTTGCAAAGTAATATAAGTAAATTGGAGTTTTGTAAGGTTGCAGATAAATACAGTGTTTACACAGGAGTGCTGTAATGTCCTAAATATTATAACAGTTGTACCGTTGTCAGTACTGGCAGATTCATTTTTCAAAGAGTGGCCAATATTATCATTAATTTACCTAAGTTTGTATCAATTCCAGAACCTACATATTTTCGTTTCATATGCGGAGAGATCTCTTGCAAAATCCGGTTGCATTTGTATTCTTCTATACAACTAGATGCAGTACTAGATGGCCGAGTATAGATAAGAACAGCAGAGAGCACAGACAGGACATAATTTCCTTGCACAAGACCAACTTGGTAAGGAGATTTGCAATGACAAAAAAGTAACAAAGAAGTAGAATTTAGAAACTAGATGATAGAGGCTTGGTAATAGTTACAGCGCATGTTTTCAAATCACACCAAAAATTGTTTCAATATTCTTTTTTACTGTTTCCCCACTTAGCTTTTGGAATAAAGGGTGTTTGTACTTTGTGTAGTACATGATGTAATTGGCAACCAACATTTCGACAAAAACACAGGAAAAAGCGGTCTGACGGAGCATTGATGAGAGCCTGTTGAGCCATTGACTCAACAGTAATGTAATCAATAGTCTGATATCAAACCAATAACTATGTATTTACTATGTTGTTATCAAACCGACTGTTCAAGTATTCAACGGATGTAAGTGATACATTTTTATATTTATTATCAGACTTTATATAATGAAAAGGACAATTGTTAAAATTCTTATTTGATGAATTGATTTTAAATATTACATGATGGAAATGAACAGCACAATACCTGAACACCATATATATAACATACTATTCAACTCACTGACCCAAAGTGTCCAGCAAATTACAAATCTGACTTGGCCATTGATAACGCAATGTATGTACTGTTCCAATTTCTTAAGAAAATTGATAATTGCTGCTTTGTGCAAGCAAGTGAAACTTTACAAAGCGCACACCGGTGTTACAACCCGGTAATTGCTATGTTAAACCAACCCAGGTTCATTCAATGATTCAATGATTGGCAGGGTTGCACCACTTGCACTCGGCCACATAACCAAAAGTGAGAGGGTGGGGTAGCAGAGGATGGGGAGGGGGAGAGCAAAGCTATAGGTTACTGACAGCTTGGTGAATGAGTACTAGTCTTGCTATTGCTTGGACAGAAGGTCATGCTAAGGTCATGCTTGTTACTATAAATGGGTCAGTGTGGGTTCATGCGATTCAAGCTACGCAACTAATGAATTCAAAGAAAGAGACAAATGAGCAATATTAAACTTTCTAACAGGATTTTAATAATCTAAGCAAAGTATCCATCAAATACATAAATAAGTATTCCAATTAGTGTTGACAAACATAAAATTGTAGAAACCGTTTCAACAAACAATAATTATTATCAAAACTTAACACAGGAGTTGGATCCATATTCTATCCACTATTTGGATACTATTCAAACATTCCTGTTTCAGTGAAACTTGAATTGATTAGCCAAATACACGAGACATACATGCAATAAACAATTGAAGTAAAAATTGAACTGATTGATCGATCCAAATTCTAAATGGCAATCGAGCATCAACAATATTTCTGCTTTAAACTAGTAATGACTAACATCAGCCAATAGCTAGATTGAAGCAATCAAGACAGATTTTAGATTAGAGACTTGCTAACGACTGCCAATGGTTGCATCATGTAATCTAGGGAAGTAGAGAGATTAGGGGTTACCATACCTCTTTGGCACTAAGCGGTGGCAAATGTTCCAGCACGGCTCCACGGTGAAGTAACTCAAACTCATTGGGTTTCGCTATTAGGGCAGGTCCACTTCTCTGCACCTATTAATAGAATATGTAACAAATACAGTACTACTCTCTTTAAGTTAACTGAACGTAGCTATTCAATCACAATTTATTGCACTTTGTAATTCGCCAGGGAAACTAGGCCATTTTTGACAAAGCTGTTTATAAACAGAATTCCATTGCATGTAAATCCATGGTCGCAAAAAGTTCTGCATAGAAATTCAAGTGATAAAATATAAGCATTATACACTGCTTCCAATCGTATGACTGTAAACAAAGCAATATTGCAACAATAAATGTTTTCCACTTCGAGGGAGGACAACTCCACCAATTGTTCATAAAACAGCTTGGGCATCAAAAATTGGTAAAGCCTGTTGCTGTGGGAATGGGCAAGGACATGATTCAACATTCAGTTGTCCAATCCATACCCAAGCCTCTCTGTATGTAGTAATTAGTTCTATGCATTGTTACACACGTCTGTGACAATTTGTAGGTTATGTTTTTAGCAATATTGACCCTTCTGACTGCCGTTGAAAGTTAATATTATATTATATTCTTGCACATGACAAACTCTCCTTTGGTCGGAGATTATATTTCTAGGGTGATTAAGGTGCGATTATTAGCATAGTTTATTGCTATATTTATGCCATAACATTGAATAAATTGAAGAATAGAATATTGTATTAGCATATCTTATCACGTTGTTAGCAATAAATAATGCAAACAAATCAAAGTCAACAATATTAGGTCTTTTGACTGAGAATTGACTAGGATTGTAAGCTGCTATATTGTCCTTTGTAATACCTACCTACAGCACACATTGCACATAGGCAGTGAGTGCACACAATAATACAGTAGCAGCTGCTGACCAACTTATTTACATGACAGCAGTACAAAACTGGAAACACATCAGTTGTTACACCTTAAATTTTTAAACTGAAATCATGAAAACTGTTAATATATTGCACAAATTACTTTATGGTCAACATACAAATTACAATTTTATAGCTGCATGTTACAGCATAAACAGTTATCATGCCACTCTTTAAGTACCAACACAAACGTAAACATGTGTTGTACTTTAAGCACAACACAAACGTAAACATAATATCCCCACTCACTCAAAATCATGGTTTGGCATAATATTACTACCATCATGGTTAGCGGTTTCATTATAATGGAACAAAAACAGTAATTCATATTATAATAGTCATAATAGAAATTATAATTTAGAATGCTATTGTTGGTCCCCCAAATCTTAAGTCATTCTGTTGATGGTATTCTTCAGTTACCATCAGGTATTAGGCATAAATGACAACTTAAATTCTGCTAAACGTATAAAAATGTGATGAGGCCATGCCATAGCAACTAAAACATAAATTTACATTTTTATTTATGTTGGAAGTAATATAATTTAGACACAAATTGTTTCAATAATAATATATGTAAATTAGAGCTGTGTATCGTATCAAAAATATTGTTAATATCGATATTTTTTCCTATATCGATATTGGTTTCCAAAAATATTCGCTATTGTGGTGAGGTCAAACAGTACAAATTAGAGTTCAGATGCTGAAGAATAAATATATCAAACAAAATAATGAGTAACAAAACAAAATTCAACATGTCATAATGCCATATTGCAACAGGTGCAGCACAATTTACTGAACACTGAGTCAGTGAAATTATTTGAAAATCAGTATATGAATATGGATATCGGAAATATTGTATCGTCAATATTTGTTGATATCGTGTTGATATCTGAAATTTCTCATATCGCACAGTTCTTAATTGTAAATGGCAGCTACGATTACAACTATGGCCCGCTACCTGATTGGTCTAGCACTACTCGCCTGCTACCTGATTGGTCTAGCACTACTCGCCAGCTACCTGATTGGTCTAGCACTACTCGCCAGCTACCTGATTGGTCTAGCACTATTCGCCAGCTACCCGATTGGTCTAACACTACTCGCCAGCTACCCGATTGGTCTAGCACTACTCGCCAGCTACCCGATTGGTCTAGCACTACTCGCCAGCTACCTGATTGGTCTAGCACTACTCGCCAGCTACCTGATTGGTCTAGCACTACTCGCCAGGGTGCTCATTACTCCAATCCCAATAAGGGCCTGAGCAATGGTCAACAGATAAGGGTATTATTAATTAACTTGCAATACATGTGTTGTTGTATTTATTTGTAATCTATAATATTTGACCTCATCAGTGCACTACATAACAAGCTACCAAATACACTCATAGGTGGAAATATTGTTATTCCACAATACCTCTTATACAATCAGACTTTATGTTATGATATAAACAGGGGCATTATAGAAACACTCATTCGTTTCATATAAATTGAATGGCATAGAAAGGAGAAAATCTATAGCCTAATGTAGCGTATGCTAATTTCATTGAAAGAGAACACCATTCAATTCTTAGATGGTAATTATAAACAGTTATTAACAACAAAAGACACTCTTACATTGAATAGCAATATAGCTTGTTACAATAGGCAGAACTTGAGCAGTTGTAACCACTTAATATCCAATATTGTAATAGGCCTCTACTGAATGTGTTCAACATGCGGCAGCAAAAGTCTAATGAGTTAATTTTTATGGTATCTTAAAAATATGTGCATATTATAGTTAGATACACATAAACAGGTAACCTACCAACTCCATTGAATGTGATTGGATCTCTCATCAGAATGTTAAGCATCGTATATGCATATATATTATAAGTATATATATCCACCTTTGCAAGCAATTGGGGATCACTCTCAGTGAGGAACGGATAATGTCCGAAAAATTTGGTGTTGAGTGGGTCTTATGTTTGGGGCAAACTGCTTGAGAGACTCATAATTTATGATAAACTGCAAACAATAAAATTCATATGCATCTGTCCAAGAATGCAATCAGTGAATGTCTTACAGGACTATGCGTTTACTAATAATTATGGAAAGTATAAAGTAATGACATATATGATATTAATGTGTTTTTAAACACATCTAACGTGGCAAGCTTCAATTCAAGCTTGGTATATCCTTTTAAAATCATAATTTCTAATCAATATCATCTTAAACTGCCAAACACTTAAAATAATCTAAGAAAGTATACAAAGGCAAAGAGATAATTATCGTAAGATTATAACTTTATATCTACATGTAACATTAGCCTGGTTTCTAAACCCATTCTCGAAAATGTGGGGTCTTTTCAATGAGAAGATTTTAAGTTGGAACTAGGGCAATTTCATCCTAAGCAACAACATAAATTGAGTATAACAAAAATACGCACTAAAATACAGGCCAATGCAGTGTTTTGTAGTATATGTCATACATTGAAATATTGGCAAACGAAGCAATTTTCTAGACCTGCCAGTAAAAATATACCTACATCCTATGCACGCAAATTATCATAATTTCCCTGGTTGACCATAGTTCTGGTGTTTCTGGCATAAATATACTGTAACTAGCCCACGCAATGCTAACAATTACTCATCTAATGCTTTTAATTCTTATTAATATTAATGAGATAACTCTTAATATATATTAATAGGCTTAACTATTGACAATGACAACCTACCTGTTTCATGTGCTCCATATTTGACACTGGCTGATTTGTTTATCCGAACTACATCACAGTGGAATACTAATATTACTTTATAATCTAGGGTCTACAGTTTATACATACAACAACACAGCACACAGATACAATGTTTCATGCCATAGTGCAAACAGCATTATACTGTGATACTCAGCTATACTCTATACACAGTTTACCTCACCAAGGTTACAAACACACACAGCAAGGAGAAGATAATTCCTTAATTGCAAGTCTGTCATCATATAATGAAAAGATAACTCCAAGTGTGAAGGTATATTTTTGATATGTAGCCCATATTGTTCTTCTTTCTCTGAGAGTATTATATGCATATTATCCATAGACCTCCAGTATCTCACCTCCTCATCAAAATATAGGCAATGCAAAGAACGGCTATGGATCTTGTGCAAGCATTTCAGTATGTGCAGTTTTCGTATAATTTTACCCTTTGTCTGAAACTGGGAGTCAGAGTGTATATAAGACAGCACTAGATATCGCACATACTTTCATTTTTGTAGAGAAATTTATTGGCCTTCCGATCATGAAAACCTCACGTCTCTAATCTAATTAGAACTCATTTTATGAAGATTTTAGTAAGACAATCTTCGACTTGCATTTTTTTTCTAAAATTAAAAATGTAGGGTGTAAAGTTTTGAAAATGTTGGGTGTGTAGTTGTATTTGCTATGCATACCCCTGCTAGGTGTAACCGGAGTAGTATAATGTGAGCAGATCGGTACCCCCTGACAGATATTTTAGCCAATCACAGAGCTCCTAACAAGCTCTAAGCCAATCAGATGAGGGCAAAACTGAAGAAAAAAGAGAAGCTCTAAAAACGGCAGAGTCCAGAGAAATCTAAGAATAACTCGAAATCCAGCGTTCTGCTTGGTGTAGAGCCGTTTTTCACTTCCTCCCTCCGAACTCTTGAAACATGAACCAAGCCTCGTTTTGGATTTCGTAGCAACCCCAGTAGCGTCCCTCGCAACCGCAAATCTCAGGAGCCAATCATAATCGTCGTTACATAAACATTCATTTCCTTGACTACGGAATGCTGAAAGAGTATTACGTGACTCTTTTGGTTTTCCAGAGGTATTTCCACAGTGGACACCTGATAGGACAACTCTGCAAACACGAATGCTGAAAGAGTATCACGTGACTCTTTTGGTTTTCCAGAGGAATTTCCACAGTGGACACCTGATAGGACTACTCTGCAAACACCTTGGATTTTCCCGGTGATCTCCTCATGGTGTGTGACAACTCTGCAAACACTCCTTCAACGGAATGTTTGGAAGCAGCTATACAAACGAGCTAAAATTGACTCTTTTTTTATGGTACTGTTTTTTGTTTTTTAAGTGGATGAGCCAACAACGGTGGTGGGGTCTCATTAACACTTGCAATTGGATAACCGGAAATTGAAGACTACATCGTTTGAAACGGGCGAGTACAAATTGGTGTTGAGGATAAAGTTGTAGCAATGGTCACTGATGATAACAATGATTAAAGAACAACGACTTGCAATCGATAGAGAACTACATATTTTGGAGTGGATGGAACCGGTGACATACTGGCGATGTGCAAACGGGAATACAAACATCATCCTTTTGGCATTGGTGGTGATTTTTATTGTGTACTTTGATACAACAAAACGGTGACCGTGGTGGTGGTACCACTTTGATACAACAAAACGGTGACCGTGGTGGTGGTACCACTTTGATAAAACAAAACGGTGACCGTGGTGGTGGTACCACTTTGATAAAACAAAACGGTGACAGTTACAATGGTACAACTCAATGATACAACATACAACTTTGGTAAAACAAAACGATGACAGATAAAGATTTGGTACAATGATACCGACTTTGATAAAACAGAACGATGACAGTTACAATGGTAAAAATCATGATACACTGATACAACAGAATGGTGAGTAACAATGGTAGGGTCTGACAAGTTCCACTGAAGTCGGTGCACCACCGAACCCTTAATGTATCCGCAGGCTCTTCTGCTGTGTCTACAGTACACATTCTCATCCATCTCGGACCCGCAGGTGGGATCGCACGGATCCTTTGAGTCAAAGTCATCGGGTACAAAGTCTGCGTGGTACCACTCGAACCAGTTTGATACAACAAAACGGTGACAGTTACAAGGATACAACTCTGATAAGACAAAACGATGACAGTTACAATGATTTGATACAATGATACTAACTTTGATAAAACAAAACGATGACAATTACAATTGTAAAAAAACTACGATACAGTGATACAACGTACAACAAAACGGTGACAGCTACAATGGTAGGGTCTGACAAGTGCCACCAAAGGAGAGCTAAGTAGTCTAATAAATAAGTAATGAACAACTAGATTATCTTAATGGTTATGGTTTATGGTTATATGGTTTATGGATGGCTTGTTGGTGTCTTTCATCTACCAACACTATTTGTGTAGCACTGTGCAATAAAAAAAATACGGTGTCAATGACATCTAGTGTCTGTGCAAAACAACAAAATGAGAACAATCTAAATAAGATGGATAGAAAACTATCCAGAGAACGGCTTAGATAAAACAAGATCAGAATGAATAAAGGACTGATAAACTGATAAACTAGAGCACCATGCGTTTCACAGTTGCAGCAGCTTTGAATAGACAAGAGTATAACTGAGAGCTAAATAGTTTAATAAATAAATAAATAATGAGGGATTGTCTATGGTTTATGTGTATGTCTAACGGTGGTGGTGTCTTTTATCTACGAAAAAAACCACAAGTGTATACAACGGGTGACAGTGGAGTTAACAAAGCGTAGGTGTACAACTGTCAAAAAAGAAACCAATGCGTGGAGACAGAGGTAAGTTGGGGACTAGATATTAAATAAAGACCACACCATGGGTTTGTCCAGTACCAAACAAGTGTATGCAACAGACAGCATAGGTGTACAACTGGATATACATGTGCGTATAACGAGCTGTGGAGATAAAGGCAAGGGTGGTCCCGGGAACACACCATGGTTTTGTCCAGCAAAAACAAAAGAGTCTGTGTGCAACAGTGTGATGAATGTCGAAGGAGAGAGAGGATGGGGTAGATGATTTATAGAAACCTTTCTTAATAGTTTTTCTTTTACATCGTGGGCAGAAGTCATCCGGTTAGAGAGTCTCTTCTGGAGGTCCAACAGGCGGCCATAGTCCTGGCGTAATCGGAGCTGCTTGCACTCCACAATCTACAACCGCCCTTCTACAGATGCCCACCTCCACCGATCCGATGACATCTGGTGCTGCAGCTCGGTTGGAACACCGGGTGAAGGAAGGTATGGTGGGGTCAGTGGCCCACCAACGCTTCCATCACACAGTGTTGAAAGT
>JAOQGN010336103.1:0-14111 GCA_027564295.1 Himantozoum antarcticum
TTTATGTCAAAATAATGTATTAACACCAACACATCAAAGCATTTTAATTAATATATAAAAAAATTGCGTTTAGTAACTCCAACGCAATGAGTAGCCTATGAATATTCCCTATTCCAAATTGTAATAGCTTATTCAAAAATGTTTACCCAGACCTCTTTTAAATTATGATCAAAATTTAATTAAAATTGTTTGATTAAAATTAGGTTTTATGCGTATTTGTACTGAAGAAATTGTTATTTATACAATGTACATCCAAGTTTAGCTTGTAGAGCAACTTGTCTTGCTAGATTTCAATGATATTTACTAAATTTAGGTAAAGGCGTAATGCATAGTGAAAATGGGAAGCTTTTTTTCATATGATTACAAAATTTATGGAAATTTATGGAATTAATGGAATATATAAGCAGAAATAATTAGTTAGTAAAAAGTATAGCAGGCATCTAACACTAGAGGAAAAGTAATAAAATAATACTAATTAATGAAGTAATAAATAATTCATAAATAATTAATAATAGCAATTAATATAATAATTAATAATTAATAAAGTAATAAATAATTAATAGCCCAAGAATAAAACATTTACAAATCACTCTTTTACAATCCCTATGTTTGGCAGTGAAAATGTGCCGAAATCTTTAGTTAAATGAGTGCAATCACTAAGAGTACATAAACCCATTATATCTAAAACATGTGGGATATTATATTTAAATTGGTTTATCATAATACATGTAATATGCTTGAAGATGTGATATAACCCTCTAATATGTGTATTGTAGCTCAATTGGCTGAGATTAGAAAGGCATCATTGGCAGATCTCTATTGTCAGAATGTACCAGAAGCAATAGTCAGGGCAAAGTTACTTTTAACAGCAACTGTACCAGGGTGAGTAGTCGTTGGCCTAACAATAGAGTTTTGCTTTATTATTGGTGGCTATTATACAAAGTAATTATGATAACAGCTTATTAAACATTTGATTTGGTTAATGCACAACACACACTGTGCAACAATTCTTATCATATGGATTTTAAATACCTGGCAATTAATTTAATTAAAAGTTAGATTTATTAATTTACTTTAATTAAAATTTTAAATTCAACTACGCTTATTATTATTACAATGTTAATTTGATATTAATGTTAAATTTTAACTTTAAAACTTGAAATTTATACATATTTTTCTCCCTCAGAAACATAATTATATGTGTGGTAATCATATGCTACAATACTTTTAAATTTAACTCAGTTGTTCATTTTATTTATCTTGAACTCATTAAATTAAATATGATATCTGGAAGCCTCAGTAATGTGGGTATGCAAATGTGCTTGGGATGATTGTCTCCCAATTTATTATGATATCTTGTACTCAATTACAAGCAGTAACGGATCCTCAGGGGATATGGTATAGGCCTGTTATATTTGTTCTCTAATACGTGGGAAAATGATTACAGTGGATATGGATAACATCTCAAGAACCCTAAACATTCAAATGCAACACACAACATATTGGCTGGGACTAGCAATTACTCCTTGATCTCCTACTGTCCAATCTACTGGAGTAGTGTGTCATGTACAGTATAGTATGTGTCTTGCTACTTCTATTATTTATCTTTATTTAGCACTACATTATAATATGTAAAAAAACTGTGTTTATACTAGATTGTTCCATATTTATGCTTTTAGGAATCCCACGGTGGACTGCAACCAGATTCCTGCTATGAGTTTCACAGCTTGGAGCAATCCCTAATACAAAATTGATACTAAAACTATATTCACAATGGGTGGATATATTTAGGTTAAGTGTGAATTCATCTTAACTAAGCTATTTTGTATTATAGTAATAAAGATGCTTTGGATATCATGACAATTTGATTAACTTGTATGACTTATTGAGTCTACCTGATTGACTAGCTTTTAATAACATAGCCTTCCAAGATTATTACCATTTGAAATGAAATTTGATTACTGCTGATATGCAACTAACAAGAATTGTCCTCTCTACTTTCGTTCTGCTATTCTAGAGATGAACTTTAATTGTTCTAAACTAGAAATAATAATAGTTGAACTTTTACCAACTTAATTCAGTTAATGATATAATAACTCTAGGATGTGTTAATAGTACCTCTGATTGGGAACAATTCATTATAAAATTACGCGGGTATGACTTGAGTTATACTAGAGGTATAACTTCAGTTATACTTGATGTACAACTTGAGTTATAGTGAAACATAAATTGTAAACAATATTTTCAATTTTCTTTGTGTTGTCATGAAATTCAATTTATTGATAAATAAATTTACTATTTCTATTTGCAAATGCGAAACATATCTGTGGTCTTACAGTACAGTAATGTAATGAGTTATCTAAAGGATGTGGGCGAGTAATTCTCACTCACAATGAAGGCTTTACACAACCTGTGCTTTGCTCAGTTAGAAATCCGTATTAGATATGTGTGTTGAATATGAATATGTTGAATATGTGTTGAATATTAAATATGCGTGTTGAAAACTACTTGTAAAATAGGCTGTGCAAGTAAATTTGATTATTCTCTTGTGGCATAATGTTTAGAATACATGTAACATGAAATATTATCCACGTGTTTAACAATCTTTAGTAATCTTGTTATGAAAGATCTCGGATATAGCATGGACTCTTACTTTGATCTCACATTTTAGTATTGAAAAATATACTTAAATCTTCATCACGAATTCGGTATTACGCAGCACTGGGCAGCCCTATTTGCCATTCAGGTAACTGTGTGTGGACGCTTGCATTCACTGTAAGTTATTATTATTAAATAGAGAGTTTCAGCATGTAGTTTTCAGCTCGACGGCATTGTACTCATGGTGTTGATTGTCACATGATGCACACAAAAGTGTCACGCACGTGTCACGGTGTTGTCAGGAAGACGGCGTTGTTTTGACAGCTATGAAGGCCCATTGGCGTTGATGGAAAGGCCATCGGAAATCCTTGTTTTCCAGTGTTCCCCGGGGTTTTCAGTTGTTCTAGATTTATTGTTGAGCTCTATAAATAACTTAACCTGGTCAGTTGACATTTATTATTCAATTTTGCTCTCAAACTAACTTGTAATAAAATATTTAAATCGAAGGATAAAAATGTAAATTGTGTTTCAGAGTAAACTTATTTTGACCATCAAAATGTGAAATCCTGAAACAACAACATGAGTTTGTATATTTGTGGCTGATATCCGTCAAATAACTAAATGCAATGTGAATGATAAAATAACACTAAAGAGAGGACAACTCCCAAATACAACGCCTTGCTGAAAGCTGTTTGCACGGAGAACCCGTTCATGAGGAGGCCATGCTTCACACAGACACTTCGAGCTGATAACTCCGTGCTGAAACTCCCTATTCTTATAGCCTAGCGTAAATGCCCTTATAGCCTAGCGTAAATGCCCTTATACTGTTAGGGTGGTACTTACCTTAGTGAACAGATATTTGGGTAAGCTCCATTAGGAGAGCTTGGTATAGATGCAGCTCCTAATGGGTGGAGTTAATGTTTTCATTTGCTAATGTAATTATGACATAATAGTAGCATAGTAGTTGTCAGTTGCAGAGTTACAGTTTTGTAGTATGAGGATCAAGGGTCTCAAACTATATTGTAATTTCAGCAGTACTGTTAAGGCACTGTAGTTGTAAATGACAATAAAGAAAGATATATATTTATATACAATTTCATTATTCATACTTATTTTGAGACAGTTCAGGGCGGGTGATTTGGGCCCACTTTACATGATGACATAGTGTGAACACTCAGACACATAGCCAGTCAATTCAGGCCAACAAGCAGTTGTTCGGCCCAACAGCCTGTCACTCACACTCAGTCTAGGCAGCCATTCAGTTCAGGCTCCTCAGATATGTTTGGGGGATACTTAGAAATGTTGCAACAATATTATAACATTAGGTTAACTCTGACAGTCACATTGCCAAACAGTGCCAAACAATAAGACATGTTTGGCACTGTCTTATAATTACAACTGTGTAATGGAGCATCTCCATAGTGGAACATACTATGGTGGACAAGTATAACCCGGTACGAAAAAAGTCTATTACAATAACCTTAATAGACTATTGGTTTTTAGCTGGAATTATTCGGAGCATTGAAAGAAATATTATGCATATCATATGAGATGAGTCGCCAAAATATAACAGGGATTATTTTGTGATGTTATAGGATTCGTGAGAAATGACAAATTTGTTGTTTTATTGTTATTTTGCTAATCAACCATATATTTCTATTGTACATTTAGTTGTAACGCACCAAATAGTTACATTATAATGCACAAGTAGTAGTAAACGTGATGGTGTTGTTACACCATGCCACAGAATGCACCTTGACATGCTCTACCAGTAGGATTAGCAACCTTGTAGATGAGGTCATGGTCTGTATCTGTAGAGCATCTCACTACAGTCATTAGTATAAAGTTTGAGCTAGCTTTGCATTTCCCATTATATACTCCATATACAGGGATAGCAGTGGCTATTCCTACCTGCTTAGGCATCTCTGCATCCGTCCACATTGGAACTCTTGCACCACAGCTGAACATCTTAGGGCAAGTGTTTAGTATTCTGTTACCGGCAACTCCTGTAAGTCTAAACCACCGTGTATCTTTGTGTAGATCACAAGCATATCCACTAAATGAATTAGCTCCACCTGCTTTGATATTTCCACCATTGTGCTCCATTCTCCAGGGCTGGGCAAAGTTAGTAGCAGTCAGACATTCAGCTAACATTGGCACGTTTTTGGCTCCTCCCAGAATTTCTCCATCGATCCCCATCATGTGGCAGCAGAGCACAAGGAGGATACTGGCAGCGAGGCAATTCATCTTCTAATACTTCTGTTCTGCGATAGTTTAAAGGGTAGCTTGATAGAGACGCTGTAACAAAACAAATAAATAACTATTAGTACATGCATATATTGAGGAGTGGGGAGAGCCCAATGGGATAAGGATATGGACATCAATCAATTCAAGTCACATCATTGTTCCACTGATAAGTGCTACTTGTAAATACATCAATTACTTATAGGCACTACTTGGCATTATATCAACTACTTATAGACACTACTTGGCACTACATCAACTAAATGCAAGCACTACAAGGCACTACACCAAATACCTGTAGGCACTACTTGGCACTACATCAACTACATATAGGCACTACTTGGCACTGCATAAAATACCTGTAGGCACTACTTGGCACTACATCAACTACATATAGGCACTACTTGGCACTGCATAAAATACATAATAGGCACTAGTTGAGGTTACATCAAATACTTATAAGTACTACTTGGGGATACAGCAGCAATACTTGGTACTACATCAACGATTTAGCTAAATCAGTTTCTCTTGCCGATGCTGGCAAACGCATTATTGTAGTGAAATCAAAAGTTTCACATCAAAATAAGTTGCAAAAACTTTACAAACACACAAAGAGAAAATGTCCATTGTAAAATAAATGTTTTTGAAAAAATAAAGTATAGCCCCACCTCCCTCATTTCACAATTAAGTACAGCAACATATAAATTCTAAGAAAATTCGCCTTTCTCTTTCGTGGGTGGTCTTTGGAGCAAAATTAATATACAGCTGTGACTTTAAATGCTTTTGGATCTCATTTCTAATTGCTTACATTGTCATTGTAATAGCTTTAAAGGGGCCATGACGCGATTTTCATAAATGCCACTATCAGATGGAGAGGATTGTTTTACATAAGTGGTGAACATTTCAAGTCACTAGGTATCACCAAAACAAAGTTATCTACTCCAAACCAAAACCCTATCCTAAAACACAACCGTGGGGGCGTAGCTCCAGGTGATGACGTTGCCGTTCGGACCGGATGCGAGTTTCAGCCAGCGCAGTCTGTGCGCCCCCACAACGTCTGCCGGGGAAACCGAATTGAAAGAGGATAAAGAAGTACATGTACTATGTTTGACCTAGAATTCGATATTTCCACCATCGCTGCATCCACCCGCAAAAATGTAGCAAGTAACCTGCACTAACACTGTGGGGCCAGAATTTCAACAAGCAAAAATTTGACTTTCTTTATGTTTTTCCCCCATTTTTGTCAATGTTTTTAAAAAGTTTCCATCGCTGCTAAAAAATCTGATGCCTTCTCTGTGTGCCTATAAATTTTCATTTTAAAACTTGAAGAGGAAAGACAATAAATAAAGGTTTCTAATTTTTGCTTTTTTTATATAAACTAAACGTCCAGCTTCATCGCCGCGGTAGTCGCTTCCGTACGGCAACGTCATCACCTGGGGCTACGCCCCCACGGCCGTGTTTTAGGACAGGGTTTTGGTTTAAAGTAGATAACTTTTTTGGTGATACCTAGTGACTTAAAATTTTCACCACTTATGTAAAACAATCTTCTCCATCTGATAATGGCATTTATGAAAATTGTGTCATGGCCCCTTTAACTATCACAGCTTATTAATGCTTATACATATATATTACAATAAAGACTTTAACATAAATCAAACTTATGAGAAACTTGTAAGAACCTATTCCATCGATGTCAGATATGCATAATCGATGATGGCGATGTACCATCGATGTCACCAATGCGTCATCAATCCTGACTATACAACATCGATATCATGAGAAAGAGAAAAGTTGTCCAATCAATGACGAGAGAAACATTGTCCAATCGGAAATGAGACAACAAAACATTGTCCAATCGGTGATGAGAGATACACAAATAACTACACACCGAGCAATGCCCATTCGCATCAACCAATCCGCTTTGACTATACACATCTCATTGACCAATCAGCGTTAAAACAACTAACTAATATACTGATCAACACTCACAATCCACCATTACCAGCCAGTGCCTCTAAGCTACCGGGTGTGTTTTTTCTTTGTTTTGGATTTCTATTGCTATCCATCGATCGCGCGGACTTATAAAATGGATATACGCGTACGAGTGGGCAAGGATGAGGAGAACACAACAAAACAATTATAAGTGGTGTGTCATTATTATTATTATATTATTATTAGCGGAATTATTAAGTGTGAAATATCAATGTCCACAGTGCACCATTGATGGCAGCACTGCACCATCGATAAGAGCATTGAACCATCGATGGTAGCACTTTACCATCGATGACACCACTGTACCATCGATGTCAACAGTGTACCATCGATGTCAACAGAGTACCATCGATGGCAACAGTGTACCATTGATGCTAGCACTCCACCATCGATGGCAACAGTGTACCATCGATGGCAAAGCACTGTGCCATCGATTTCAACAGCGCACCATCGATGGCAACAGTGTACCATTAATGGTCAAACTGTACCATCGATGGTAGAACGGTACCTTCGATGGTAGCACTGTACCATTGATGGTAAGTGTACCATCGATGGCAACACAGTACCATCGATGGTAACAATATACCATCGATGGTTACACTGCACCATCGATGTTTCGTCGTTGATCTCGTTGTTGTTGTTGTCGTCACAGTCCAACCCATAAATTGGACCTGTCCGACAATAGAAAGATGCCCCATCCCAACAATTTTCCAACAGTCACCCTTCCAGTCTCCATCAAAACCCACGCGCCCCCGGTACGCGTATGCGGCGTAATCCCCCTCCACACCATCTCTCAGACACATGCACTCACCAACTACTCCACACATGTGCACAGGAAACCCCCGAAATTTCACGCATTCCAAAACAATAACAAACATTGTGCAATCATCCTGCAGTTGCACCCCCAGGAACAACATTCCAGAAGGGGGCTGCACCCCCAGGCACCACATTCCTGAAGGGGCTGCACTTCCTGGTTTAATACCGCTCTCCTATTGGTCAATTGAAAAAATAACGCTCTCTCATTGGTCCAAAGTCCAAGTTTGGAGCTTAAAAAGTACATTTTTTTACTACTTGCATTCTATGTGCCAGCTGGTGGTCCCTCTCTGGACTGTAGCATAAGTATCTGACCATCAGCCGGCTACCTTGTTCTATATTCTATTGTGGCCTTTTACCATTTACCTTCCGTCTTTGGACAGAACTGCCGTCCTAAGACACGCAGTTATATATAGGGCTCAGATCCTTTTTTCAGCATCAATTTTTACTATATTGTTGCAAGGGACACTAGCTCCCTTATATCATTGTATATATATATTATATTATATATTATTCACTTTATTTTACCAATCAAGTATTCTGGGATACATTATAAGATAATGTTTACAATATTGACTATAAAATCATACTATTATTTTGCAATAATCATAATAATAAAAATTCAGAGGTTCATTGATTAAACAGCAAGTTAAAAATTAAGAGACAAGTTTGTGCTATACAGGGCAGTTCTGGACTTGAATGATTGTGGATGATGTCTCATGGATCGTCTTATATATCCAGGGTTGGCAGATGTTAGATAGTGTTTTAATGGATGGGAGTCATCAGCATCTTTCAGTTTTTGCACATATTTACAGCATAACTCTTAAGTACACGTTGATCTCTAGCAGTCCAAATGTTAACAATTGGTCAGAGTAGTGTTTAATTGCTGGGTATATAACTTTGAGGCAGAGTCGTTGGTATCGCTCTAGGCCTTGCAAATTAGCATTGGTAATTTATGGATACCAGGTAGCTGCAGTCAGTGTAGGTGATTATTGGTAAAATTCCCATTATGTACAACATCAGCAACTGTTAGTATGAACTTGAATGACATCCTCTTAAAGGAATGCCGAAGGCTTGTTCTTGGGGTACAGGCTGATATGGTGACATTGCTTTGGTTGATCGGATTGTAAATGGTTGTATCATTAGTGTACTTTATATTGTTCAGATTTGGTTGCAGTTTGTTTAAAGATGTTCCATAGAATGGGTTGTGTCAATGTTCCTTGAGGAACTCCAATTATAGTGTTCTTGTAAGGCGAGCTATAGAATTTATATCGAAGACACATTGTGGTCTGCGCGTGAGAAAACTTTGTGATATGACAATGAGTTTTGATGGTACATTGAGTTCAAGCAAGTGATAATCAACATATCTGGACGCATGAGATCAAGTGCTTTGTAAAGTCGAGGAGTAGTGCTTGTAATGCAAGTGTGTCTTAACTGTCTAGGTGTTTTGTTATGTCTGTACTAAATTTAACTAAAGCAGCGGTAGTTCCTACGCCATTTGTGTAAGCATATTGGTTACTAAATGATGGTAGCTCCTTACGCAACTGACTATTGATGATGCGTTCTGCAATCTTACCTAGGTGGCATAGTAGGGATATCGGTCGAAGCTTCTTGAAGGTTTTGGGACATTTTACTTTTTCTATTGGTGTTACTTGGGCTTTCTTCCAAGAGAGTTGGATACTGTCCTGTTGACATCATCGAGTTAATGCGAGTCAGAGGTCGTGATAGAGTATCAGCATTAATTTTTGAGATCCAACTAGGAAAGTCACTGAATTGGTAGCCATTTTCGTGTTGATGTTACGTAGAAGAGAGTATATATCCGTCTCCAGCAGTATGGCAATGTTGTCAATATCCTCAGTAGAAATAGGTATCTCCAGGAAGTTTAAGCTGATGTTTTGATGATGTTCCGGGTAGTATTCATTGATCTTGTCCGCAAAGTCTGCTACGTCCAACCATTGGTTGTTTATGTTGATATACGGCGATTTCTTTGTTGGGCTTAATTCTCCAATGCATTCCTTGATATTACACCACCGTTGTTTGCTATCCATTAGACTCGTTCATATAGTTCTTTAGGGCTGATTTTAGTTTTAGTAGATTTTATAAAATTTTCGAAGATGATTTTCCAGTTTATACGCTCGCTGCTTTGCTCTTCGAAGTTTGGTAATTAAGGGTGTAACTAGGACTGGCTTATTTGGTGGCACTCTGGCTTATTTGGTGGCATTCTGACTTTTTTGATGGGACACTGTCTGCTAAATATGTCATTCATGGTTGTTTGTAGTAGTTCTACCTTCCTATCGACTGTTGGCTCATGATGTAAGGTGTCCCAGCTCTGCATATTTACATCATTGGATATCAATGCTTGCATTTGGTGTTATCATGCGCTTAGAAAGTGTTTTGTATGATCTCTTTTTACGCTTGGTAGCAGGTATGGATAATGTGCAATGATCGTTTGTGACAATTGGTGGCTCCCGCTTGCATCAAACTTCACAATATTCAGGTACAACACAGGTGAACACAAGGTCTAATAATTATATTGATACCTCGAGTAGCAATGTTGACAATCTGCTTCACAGGAAACAGATTTGTGATAGGTGTGGTGTCCAAGTCATTGAAGTATCCTGCAATAAAGAATCTAACAGAGTTGTATCTACTTAGGATATGTGGCTTGGTGGTGACTATGTGATTGGTCGTTTCTGCTGTATGTTTAATGGCGAGGTTTGGTGGGTGGTAACTGAAACATGCTGTCGGCGATCGGTGGATAGTTTTTTTGCTGCATGAGAAGCCAATAGGATGACATGGTTGTGTTGATTCATGTTGGTAGAGTTTCATAGATGGAATGTGATTCAGACGTAAATGGCCACTCCTCCGATTGGAGCTTTCCTGTTGGTGCAATGTAGGTTGAATGCATCCATGTTGTAAATGTGGGTTTTCTTCTCACTCAGCCATGTTTCGGTTAATAGGGTATCATAGTTGTCAGCTATTAATCTGTTTGTTGAATTTCGCTAGGTTTAAGGATCTTATATTATGTGTGCAGATACAAGGCAACTGCTGCTGTGGTGTTGAATTAAGGTCAGTGCTGCTGATATTAGCTCCTCGTGGTATCGGTTTCAGATGTGAAAGAGAACGGGTCGCCCTTTCCTTCCAAATGGGTCGGTCAGGTGAACCTGGCCGACCCATTTGGGCACGACGTGACATATGCCGCTTTCTCGCATCTTCTTTTACCCTAACTAAGAACCTATCTACAGTCTGGCATTGTGCGCCTAACGATGATTGTAAAGGGCAGTGCTCGCCTACTAAGCAGTTTCTATTAATTGGTACATGGTGAAGTGGTGGGTGAGAGGTCGACCACACTGTATACAGCCCTGCTTCCGCATAAACGATGTTCCCAGTATTCACACCTTTTGCTTTATTTTTGTAATTGATAAGAGATAATAAACATCATGCCTTAAATATATTTTTATTTAATTGTTAACTACTGTATTGCATTGTAATATGTGTGCCGGCTCTCCCCTCCCCCTTCTATCTGTGAGTAGACCCCTTTCCCCTTTTATCTCTAGTCCGGCCCATGCTGGCTAGGGACGGTATTACAATCCCGACAGTATAGCTGGCTCTAACTCGCTACCATTGCCTGGGCTCCGTGATAGTTCCTCCCCACTCAAGGCAGCGACTATTACAATAGTAATAGTGCATATTTGTCAATAGAATCTATCTTATGATCACATCCACCACAAATATCTATGCAATACTGGCCCGGTTATGTAACATTTGTCATGTCAATATTATTGGTTATGTGTGTAATATCCATGTTGTCAACTGTAACAAATTTGTAACATTCCAAGGCAGTAAGCCTATCTGTAGGACTGTATCTAGTGACAATGTCCATCTCCTTAGACAGTGCTCAACATTTTATGCAGTATCACTATCAGCAGTCCAGGAACTACCATCTGCATCCATAATTATTTGCAGTATCTAGTTCGGTTGTTACTACCAAGTACTGACTAAACCCATACGTTCAGCTGTCTGTTATTTTCCTTCGGTATTATTTCAGTTAGATGCAATAATTTAATACAGTGTTTCAGTTTAGTTTTTTAATTTAGTTCTAAGATTATGGTTGAGATTTTCAGTTTGGGACGTGATAGTTTGCTCTCAGGAGAAGACAATTTGCTGACTACGAATACAATTATTTTGTTCTAGTACACTTGTCATTTCTAAAATTAGCAAGATAGCATCTACCTCGATTGTTGCACCAGTTTCATGTAATTTGAAAACTCACTATATCTGTTTCTTCTTGTCCTGGGTATGCTTTGCCTATTATACCAGACGTCAGCCAAGCAGAATATCCAGCTTCATATTTTGTTTTCAAGCTTTCTTCTTTGAGGATATTGGGTTCAGTTCTTAATCTGTGCACCAAGTCATTCCGAATATTTGTGAATTCGCAAATCAGGATCTCGTCATTACTATCCACTGTTATTCCCAACACTTTCAGACGTTTAACACTCTCTCCCAGAGTTACTTGACATACTTCATTTAGTATCCACTCTTCTGCAGTTTTTTGGTATTTCTGCAATACTTCGATAAGGGAGTTTCGTAAATCACCCAGTTTACCTATAAATTTTAATATTATATTATTACCATTATTATTTTATTGTATTATTATGATTGATATTGTTGCAACCTGCTCAAACTTGCAAGAAATGTCAACCATTTTAAATAATTCTATCTACTTGACTCCATATTGCTTTCTTTGCAATTGGACATTCATGAATTACTAGCTTATCCTATAATTGGCCACTGGCTATTCCTGCTACCTAAGCTAGTGTATATCTCAGTTAACCCTTCACTTCTCGTGTTCCTGATGAATTGATCAGATGCTTAACTATATACTGTTAATGATAATTCGGTAAGGCGACAAATTCGGCTGGTGGCATGCACGGCAAGTGCACGTGAACTGTGTGTGTGTGCGCTCACAAAGCAACGCACATGCAAGGCTCACCTTTTTTTATAGTCAGGGCCTCACCTGTTATACAAGCATTGTATGGGCACGCACATATCAGGGCTTTTCTTTACCATGAGCTTTGCAGTCGAGGCCCAATCAACGGCCACCGTTTTCTCAAATTAAAAAATATAATTGACAAAAAATTTACATTAAAAAAACGCTCATTATTACTTGAGTCAACGACTATACCAAGACTATAAAGCCATACTAAAAACCGTCATCTGATCAGTAGTTACATCCCGCTTGTGCCGTGCTGAGTTCTCAGAAATGATGCTCTAAAAGCAATAACATGTCGATGTTCGATGTTTCAACGAGCGGCTGCAGCATTCACCCTCATATAAAAATGTTTACCCCCAAACGAAGAGAGGACAACTCTAGTCGTATGATGCCTCTACTATTGAGTGTATCGTCTTGGTATAGTCGTTGCTTCTAGTGACTATTTTTACAACGATGTGATAATATACTTATCTACTAATTGATGTAAATACTGTACAACCGGCAACTAGGATCAGAAGCCAGTCGGGAACACCCAAATTTCAAGTGGGTGGGCTTGGGAATGCTCACCTCACATCAGTTGGCTAAAATTCACTACCTGAGAGGATCACTAATGGATATAAAGCCAAACCTGCCAGTTACAAATCGGATTTAGATGACTCACATGAATATGCAATATAATATAATGTAAATGTACTCAAGTACACACGTACCCATGTACATTGGTACGTGTACATGTGTACGTGTACGCATGTACATGTACACACATGTACATATACACATGTACATGTCCACATGTACATGTACAATTACTGTGATGTAATGTAATATGATATAATATTGTAATAGTTTGCTCCCAGTTTACCCCCTCAAAGTGAAGGTAAAAGGCTACGGATACCTGCAAATTGAATGAATGAAAACTGATCGGAGCATTCTCTTATGGGTGCTTATCCTCTCCTGTCTGTGGGTCTCCACCCGGCATATACCGTCAGAGAGAACTTGTGGTTATAAGGAGGTTATAAGGGAACCTGTCTACTGAGGAATATATAGATCTCTTTTCCATCTTGAAGAATTGTCGAGGTTGACTCTCGTACCTCTCCGCTAAGTCGGTCCTTGGAGGGATCTCAGCTTGGAGCTGCTCCACATCTCTCATTAACTGCCACCCGGCTTGGTGGAGCACGCTCACCTGCCTCTGTTCAACAGCGACCAGGAGAGCTTCTTCTGGAGTGTGAGAGGCCGGACCAGGTCGCCAGTGGGATGGTTAGGGGATCCCACGAACCCGGCACCTGGGACATGGCTCGGGTTACCAAGGGGATGGCCTCTAGATGCCAGTGTGGGAGGAGGGGGTTACAGGAGAAGCTGGGCCTGATCTAGAGCTAAGGTCCACAATAGGGGCAAGGGGCGGGGCAGGATCTGGGTCCTCGGACCATATCAAGGGGCAGGGCAGAAACCTGGGGGGGGGGGAGGTTCAGCC
>JAOQGN010336214.1:0-14106 GCA_027564295.1 Himantozoum antarcticum
TCCAGTCATTATGAGAGTAGAGAATGTACGGAAGGATTAGCGTACGTAAGAGTTCATAAGAAAGAATAATTCAATAATTAATAATAATTAACAAAATATATTACGGCCATTTCCTGTTTTTATTTTATTTAGGGAGGATTCACTGCTATGACAGTCTTCTATCCATTGGATACTGTGAGAGTTATACTTCAGGGTAGGTAGCCAAGGAAATCTAACGTTATGTTGCTCGTGCATCATTTATATATATTTCGTGAAGTCACGCCTGTCACTACCTACCTCGTACGCTACACCCTTTGCTATTCAGTGACAGGGATTACTATGGTTTCCTCATTCTACATGTATTGTATTTTATTCACGCTTATAATTTGCCACTTGGTTTACATAAGAGAATTGTGAATGTATAGCAATTATTCTTAAAATGTTCACATATGTCACGGCCAAAGACCTCATATACACACTAGACTGGAAACAATATAGGCCATTTTGTCACGAGTTTACTATTGTAATAATAATATGCTTTGAGAGTTATCAACCCTTGTATATTAATATTAACGAATCTCTATACAGTAAATGAAACTTGTATCACACTTGACTATCACAAATCAATTACCAGAACAAGATGATTATTAGCAAATAATTATCTGAAAACAATCAACCTATCTTTTCCTAAGACCATAGATCTCCTGAATGCTGAGTGGATTTACAAATGATCTACTATTTGAGATAATGGTAGCACTGTAACGAATGATTGCACAGGTTATCTTTTCTCGGAGAGATGATCTAAAGAACTGCAAATATATATATAGGAGTCATCTTCTATTTGTTATAATGCTTAATTTATACCTAGTTGCAAGTTAACTTCTCTTTCATTTATCATTTATATATTACCAAAGTTATCTTCTTTTATTATTTATGAATTACCGAGATTGTCTTCTCTTATCATAGTACAGAGTAAGATTATTGTCTTACTCAAGAATCACCGGAATTCCCGAATGCTCAGTTATGATGCAAAAGAGAGAATAATATTTCCCAACAATTTGTGATTATTGATAATACTACTCGATCCCCTGACGGTTCGTTAGTAGTAAATAATAATACAATCAGTGTAGTATAATTGGTTCACTATTTCACAAATAGACATCAATAATGATAACATGAAGTTATGCCAACAAATGCCAAACAATATGATTGCAACAATTGCTCAACAAGTATGATTGCAACAATTCACTACTCTAATACATTTATTCCAATGTTACTACCAAGTTCCCTCTAGGGGCTCTTTTGTAGTCTACAAAATAATTCAAGTATCCAAAGTGGTGTCCAAAGATCTTCTGACTTATATAAAAATCAGCTCTACTTAGATAGTAAATTTATGCTTGGTCGAATTGTTTCTAAGCAACAATTCATATAGTAAACAGTTAATACATGTATATTTGAATGATACGGGTGGAAGTCACTTTCTAGTAAGACCCAATTGAAGTTAAATTCATTCAACAATGACCTCGGCAAAAGAACATAATCATTTGGTATAATCAAATGATAGATTCGGTGCTACAATGAATGCTAGAAGAATAATACAATAACATGGACAAATGTTACATAACACAATACTTACAATAATACAGTTCAATTCATACAAGATGCCGCAATGAGCCGAACAAGTGGTGAATTAACAAATTTTACTAGCAGAACTCACTAGTAGTAGCCACGACTATGAATGCAATAGATGCCGAATGATAATTATATTCAACTTAGGTACAGTGATCTGTCAATGTCAGATGGAAGAAACCTGTACAATGACAGCTGACACACGGCTGAAGAGAGGAACCATCAAACAACATTACAGCAATCCTCAATAACACGCAGACTCCATACTTAGAGAGAGAGGTGTAACGTATGCAAGTTTATGCTGTCATCACTATTATCATTCCCCACTACCATTTCGGAAACGGCCAGGAACCTAATAACACAATGTAATAATAAACGTAATAATTAATATATTTGGACAATTTGGCAATCAATGTTAAGCATTAGGTATTAAGAGCCTCACGCCTAGAATAATGTGGCGGGGATGAAACACATTCTCGCCAACCCTAACAACCAACTATCGGTCCCAGGCAGTTGCCCAACTAACTGGTAGCTGCGGCAATATCACAATAATGCACACCTCATTATCCTGGCATTATTTGTTGTAAGCATTCTGTCGACTCATCTGTATTATTATTAATTATTCTTTTTAACATCCGTGACTCAAGACTATAGAATCTTGTTTACGTTCCCATAATCAGATAATTTAGTATTCATACATTTTATATTTTGCTATGGCAATGGTTTTGATCTTTATGCATATGCCCATGCCACTGCTTTATGCCCATGCCACTGCTGCTATTTTTGCTAATATGATCTTATTGCCCACGAGGTACATCATGTTATCATTGCATTGCCTTCAAATAACTGATACAAATAAATAAGTGAAGTAACTATAGTAGAGTAATTATATTATTATAAGTGAATAAAAATAGAACGGTGATAATCCAAGCAACGGATTATCACATATGCCCTTATATGGAAATAAGTGCCCTAAGCATATGCATAATTTTTGCCTCCATTATTTGAGCTTCTGCTTTGAGCAGCTCCAGTTAGTTGAGTGCTAGCCTTGGTACAATGCAGTAAGCACTGAGTTTGTGTTCAACAAACTAGTGAGACAACTAATGAAATACAATAAATGGGGGCATGGATTAGAATATATTAAACCAAGTTCTTGCATAGTTAGGCATCTAGTTAGTTTGCACTGAGGAATAGACCCTATTGGTGGTTTCAGCCCTGCTGCTAAAGCAGTGGGCTGTAGGAGTTGGTACAACACTTGAGACATTCATAACAGATCAAGGGAGACAAGATGTCATCTTCTCTGGTAGACTAGATATCCAAAAACTGCAGCATTCCCAGCTCTACGCAGCTGGGTGATATTGTTACATTAGTGGCGGCAGTGGGGTTCATGACGACTCCAAGTACTCGATCTCTACAGTCAAATCAAGATGGCAAGAAGGCAGAGATCTGTGGATGACAACTTGTTGTTAGACATGATCATTGAGGTGTTAGAGAGAATTACTGCAGCACCTCCAGCACAGGTACGTGACAGACTCAAGGCACCACACTTTGATGGACAAGGATTATTTCATTCAACTGTTCACTGAAGTAACAGAGGTTAATGATTGGAGCCAAACTGCTGCACTGCTGCACCTTAGAGAGATCTTGAAGGGGGATGCTCTGGATTGTTGGTGTCCCAGCAACCCACATGGGATCAATATGGCACTTAGGACATATTTTGGCTTGTCAGTGAGAGAAGCCAATAACATATTCTGCTCCATGCCAGGGATCTCAAGACCACTCTGCAAGAACACGCTACAGTATCTGTTGAGTTGAGTAACTGATCAGTGCTGCTTATGGGGATCTGCCTGAGCCACACAGTTAGCAAATGGTTCAAGACATATTTCACAGCACATTGGTTAAGGTGTGCCTACAGAAGCACTTGTTGGCTGCAGAGATGTGCAGTTTGGAATATGCTGTGATAGCTGGCAATGAATACCTACAGATCCAGTCGGTGAGAAGTGCAGGAGAAAGCTGGACCTGGTCATGTGAGGATGGTAGAGGAGGAGACCGAGTAGCCAATACTTCTGTCAATCAGATAGTGGACGAGCAATAGCACTTTACTCAAAGTAATGCGAGCACTGACAGTGAAGGTGGTGAGCATGGAGCAGAAGCAGAGCAATAGCAATCCGGCTCCAAGAATGACACCTAGGATAGCTAGGTCACTAAGGTGTTGGGGGTGTGGGGAAGCTGGACAAACCTTCAGACTTGCCCCTCTCTCTCTCTCTCTCTCTCTCTCTCTCCCGACCACACATTGGCACACTTAAGAATACTCAGCTGGGAAATGGATTGCGCCAGTGACAGTAGCTCATCCTATAGTTGCTGCCCCCCCCCCCCCCCGCCAATTACCTGCAAGATGAGATGCAATCAACTAGGAGGATAGTGGACCGGTAGGAACAACATAGAACGAACCACCCCAGAACCCAGCCAATCCTCAAAATCACTCAAACCCACATCCGCTGCCAAGATTTACCTGTAGAGGAGAGCCCCCATTAGTCAAAAGCTGAGGCACCCAGGGAAGTTGGTGTAGTGGCAGTTTCTATGAAAGGGAGGAGGACTAGGCAGATGATCAACACCACCCCAATATCCTCAGAAGATGAGAATGAACCACCAGCTAAGCTCATGACCGAGCTGAGTGGACAACTCCAGGCTACCAGCAACGCTGTTGACTGGCCATATAGAGGAAGTCCCACATTACCAGGAAATATTGAGAGTAAACCAGAGTGATCTTGATTGACACCGGCTGTACCACAAACTTGCTATCCAATCATTTGATTGATCAGCTACCGTCTAGAGTCAGGAGCGAATTGGAAATCTGCAAGTCTCATGGCATAATAGCAGATGGAACCTAGATGCCATTCTGCGGACTGATCCAGGTACCAACAACATTGAGGGAACTCAAGACAGAAATGACAATTTGTCGTTGGCAAAATAGGTGAGCATGGTATGCTGGGCATGCCCTTCTTAACGTCTCACTAGTGTAGCATGTGCTTCACTCAACCAGTGGTGTAAATTGAAGGGAAGGAGCTATAGTGTACAGACCGGTAGTGGAGATTATTGATCAACAAGTTGCAGATATTGCATAATGCGACGATACCACCTTACCAAGAAACCACCTAGTGGTGCCGAGTGACAGCTTCTAACCTCTGTCCACTTAGACTAGTAGTGAGAACCCAGGAAGGACCTCTCTTGACAGCTAGCTTGAATCAACCGAGGCCCAATAAGTCAGCTGATGGTACGGTGCATTAGCCCCACCAGCATGCCTCTCCAGTTGACCTAGGGAATGACTGTCTGCACATGCAGTGCAGTGAATGAGGAGGACATTAGTCTCCAACACTCCGCCTCTGTAGAGATCCCAGCTGTGACTTCTGTAAGACCTAATCAGAGGCAGGCTCAAGTGCCTGAGCACCTCTATCAGCAGTATGAAGCAGCTAGGCCTGAATGCACTACCAATAGCCAAGCTGCCCGGTTGGCTCTGTTAGAATGGGTCAGTGTTTAGTACTGGAGATGACGATGTGAGCAGGACAACTATAGTGAGCCACAGTATCCCAGTGAAGAGAAACACCTATCTCATTAGACAACCGCATCATCGGCCTGGGCCAGAGAAGGAGTAGGAAGCAGAGAGACAGATGGAAAAGCTACTGCAGAAGAGGTAGATTGAGCCCACTAGTGGGGCATGGAGTTCCCCTGTAATGTTGGTGCGGAAGAGAGACCACTACCAGGGTTTTTTGTGTAGATTACCGGTGTTTAGATGCCATCACACAAGATACTTACCCTCTTCATAGGACAGACGACAATCTAGAAACCTTAGCAGGAAGCTGGTTCTTCAGTATGCTGGATTTGGTCAGTGGGTACTGGCAGGTGCAGACATGAAGGAAAAGTCTGCCTTCACTATACTCTCTGGATTATGGAAGTGGGAAGTTTTTCCACTTGGGCTAATCTCTGCACCGGCCACATTCCAGAGCTTGATGGAGCAGATGTTACAGGAACTCCTCTGGAAAACTCTGCTGCTGTATCTGGATGATGTGATTGTGATAGCATCCGGTTTTTATATGCATTTGGCTAGACTGGAAGAGGTCCTCCACCGACTGAGAGAGGTGGGATTGAAGATGAAGCCGTCAAAGTGTCCATTGTTTCAATCTGAAGTGAGGTACATCGGACACACAGTTTGTGAACGAAGGGTGGTGACTGATCCAGAGAAAACCAGTGCCATCAAGGACTGGCCCCCCTCCTACTAATCTGAGCGAGTCGAGGGCATTCCTGGGTACCACGGGATACTATAGACAGTACCTACCTGGCTTTGCCATGGATGCGAATCCATTGAACATGCCGACCAGTCAAGGGGTGGCTTGGGGCTGGAATACTGGTTGTCAGGCATCATTTCAGAAGCCAGTGATAGGCTATCCTAACTCCAAGGATCCCTTCATAGTGGACACGGACACCAGTTATGTAGGCATTGGGGTTGTGCTCTACCAAGTGCAAGACGGGGAAGAGGGAGTCATTCCTTATTATAGCAATATTGTGTTTCCTGCTGAACAGAACTATTGCTTGTCGAAGAAAGAGCTACTAGCCGTAGTTAGGGCTGTGAAACAATTCAAGCCCTATCGCTATGGGCAAGCATTTAAGCTCCCGACAATCCACTCATCCTTGCTGTGGCTCTGCGGATGTAAGGAACCATCCAGCCAGGTGGTCAGATGGCTCGAAATCCTCTCCGAGTTCAAATACTCAGTGGAACACCGAGCTGACGCCAAGCATGGCAACATGGATGGTCTCAGTCGCAGGGAATGTCATGGTTGCAAGCAGTGTGAACATATGAAAGGCGTGACGCTGAATCCAGCAAAACTCAGCTAGCTGCCAGCCTACGGCCCCAACAGGAGCTCCTCTGTGAGGTAGACACTCACCCTCGAGGCAGTTCAAGTTCTGCTTGGTTGGCAAGAGACCAGAGGGCCGGTTCAGGGTCAGTAGCCACTATCTACGCAGCTGTGAATAATGGATGTGAATTGCAGTAAGATGTGATGGAGTTGAGATGCAGCGAATTGAGAAAGTTGCATCAGATGTGGGCCAGTGTACAAATCCATGAGGATGAAGTCTTGGAGGCCAGGGTCACTGTCTAAGGCAAGGCACGGTGGTGTGCATCTGTCCTGCAGAGGATAGAAAGGCCGTGATGTGCTTGACGTACCTGTTAGCCCATTCTAGGGTAGGGCGAACCATTGGAAGACTCACTACGCTTACATAGTACTGACCCAACATGACAGCAGATGTCAGGAGCCTAATCAGGACCTGTGAATTATGCCAAGTGGCCAAGACAGGCGGATTACAGCCGCTGGCACTAGGCAGAGCTTGTACGCAGGTAAATCCTGGTAAAAGTTAGCAGTGGACCTAGTGTGACCCATACCAGAGGCCACCCATGCGAACAAGTGGATGCTGGTGTTGACGACCACTTCACTAGGTGGCAGGATGCACTGGCTATTCTGGATGCCATGGCTCTAGTGGTTGCCTTTGCTCTAGATGAGAGGGTGTTCTGCTACCTGGGCCTCCCTGAATAGATACACACTGTCCACTGGAGCCCAATTTGAATCCAGGCTGTTGGCAGAGCTGTGACAATTATGGAATGCGAGGCAGACTCATACCACTCCTTAGCACCCCCAGGCAAACTGAGTAGTGGAAAGAGAAAATCAGCTACTGGGAGACTCTATGAGAGCCTTGTTGCTGAGTCGAGGTCAGGATGGGTGGGATTTGCTTCTTCCACAACTCATGAGGACCTTCAGAGGGACGGTGTACACTGTAACAGGCGAGACAGCCAACTTCCTCATTGTTAGATTCCCAGATCAACTACAGTGCCAGCCATCTCCCATGGAGCACCTGCCACAGCATGAGTATGTACAGACATTGAAGGAGTGGCTGGGACAAGCCCATGAGGCCCTTCACCAACAGGAGTTGGCAGTAACATGATGCTGAGGAGCCGCTGCTATTCCTTGTAGGAGACTGGGTACTACCAGAGAATGGACAGAGGAAAAAGGGAACAAATCCAAAGTTGCAACCAAAGTTTGTGGGGTCATATGAGGTGCTGGAATGCTATGGTAACCACACATACAATATTGAGAGGGGTGATCAAGTATCCGTCCCAAATGAGCGGAGGCTCAAAGCATACAGAACTTGTGCTCAAGCTGCTGGACGGGCTCCCATATCATTTTGAGGTACTAGAGCAAAACCGATGCCTAGGTGCCCTCTTTCCCATGGAACCCTTTCCGAGACACCCGAATGAGCATGATATAACAAGAGTAGTAACGATCCGTGAGTAATAATCCAAGTAATAATAATCCGGTAACATAGTCTGTACATGTAGGGCAATCTGGGGGAGAGCGCGATTCCATTACAATTCCTTCCATGTTACTTGTTGAACAATGGATATAGAAAACTGTTGATAGAAGCATGTATTGCTCATATTTGGTAATAGAATAAGCATTGTTTTGTGTAATGCAATAGCAACTTTGGAATCAACACACAGATTAATTATAGGAGTGCTGGGGTTACTATTATATTAACTCGTAATCTCATTGTTATATGTTTTAACATCAGTTTATTATTACTTATCATATAGCTGCATTTTATTTGATAATATATTGTGTAAGACAAGTATTGCGAATTTACGTCATTGCTTTATTCTGTTCAATTTGATGCCGAGTTAATTTGAATTAATGTGATTTATGTTTGTAATTTCAAGCTACTAGATGGATAATAATAAAGTCAACATAGTATCAGTTCAACATGCTCAATGTTAATCTTGTGCTTAACATACAATAAAGTATAAGGGCTTTTGGAAAATCAAAATGTTTGTGAACACCGGTTCATGCATAAATCAATGAATAAAAAAATATTTAGTGAAAAATAATCAAAATCCAGATGAGTTCTTGGAATTACTACCGGTACTTACTCATCTGAATAAGTACCGAATAAGTACCGAATAAGTACTTTCATCCGAAGCATGAAACTTACAATATGCTATTCTAGACTAGCACGATCTCTGTCTAAACATAGGTTGAGGTATCTGTTCAATAATGAGGTAGGCTTTGCAACATCAGCACCCATTTGCTACGCTATAGAAAACCACCTCAACCACCTCGCTACCAGACGGGTGTACTGGTAAGTGGAACACACCACCCAAGAAATCTCAACTTGGAAAATAAGGACGATTACCACTGGAATGCCCACAGACCACGATATGAATTTAGGAACTACTGATGCACGGAAGACTGCTGCTATTGATACTGAGCTGACTCTACGCAATGTCCACATTGCTGCACTTCAAGAAACAAGATTAGCAAATGCAGGCACCATCAAGGAGGAAACTTCGCATTCTACTGGCTTGGCTGATGAACCACGTCTATATGGTACAGGTTTGTGATGCAGAATAGTCTAATCAGCAGCAGACAGACTCCTTCCGCAGTCAGTGACAGGATCTCTTTCCTTAAGCTCAGCACCATCCAAGGCAACATCTTAGTCATCTCTGTTTATGCACCAACACTGGCAGCTTAGTCAGCTGATGAAAATTAATTCTACAACCAACTTGAGGAGATTCTCAGATCCTCTTCTGAGTCTGAGCAAATGGTCCTCCTTGGTGATATAAATGCTCGAGTTGGAGATGACCATCATGCTTAGTCTGACTGCATCGGGAAATTTGGTGTTGGTCATATCAATGAAAATGGGCAGCAACTGCTGGAATTGTGCTGCAGAAATATCCTTTGCATCACTATTACCATCTTCCCTGGCAAGCCCACTGAAAGAAGATCTGGTGCCACCCAAGATCCAAGACATGGCATCAATTAGACTTTGTCATAGTCAAGCAGAGATGTGGCACTGAAGTCATAAACACCCGTACATATCACAGTGCCGAATGCGATGCAGACCACAGATCATCATTTGGTAGTATCATCGATGACTCTGGAACCAAAATCTTACCATTCAAATTGACATTAACAAAACAAAACTTCTCAATTTCAAAGAAGACTACTGCTACAAGCCAGAGGAACAGCTATAGAACATAACACTCTCCAGATCCTGACACCCAATGTGAAAGAAAAGTTTGGCAGGAAAAAGAAGCGAAACTCAGACTGGTACAATCCTCTCTTCATATCGTCCAACCTGCTCTGGGAGAGAAATGGTAATCGATCATCCGACTCAAGTCTAGGCAACAAGATAAGCTCTGGAGTCTCATCGTGCTGCCAAAGCCACTGCTCAAAGAGCTGTTAAATTAATTTCTGTTCAAGAGTACTGGAACTCCATGTGCACTTGCATAGAAACTGCGAGGGACTCCGGCAACGTCAGAGACATGTGTGATGCAGTGAAAATGGCAGCAGACCCAACCACACAGTTCTGTGGTGTACTTAAAAGAACGGATGGAGTAGTCATAGAAGACAAAGCTCAGAACCGTGACAGATGGATAGAACACTACAGTGAACTATTTGAAGCTGAGGGTAATATTTGCTATGAGACTTTAGCTGACCGCTCTAACTCTCCGCCTCAGGACTATCTCTACGCTGAACCCAAACTGAACAAAGTGTTATCAACAGTATACGGTCTGAGCAGAGGTAACGTGGCAGGATCAGATAAAATTCTGGGTGAACTCTTACAAGCTGGTATACTGCCACTTGTAAATCATCCTCACCAACTCATCCTGAAATGCTGGACTTCAAAGCATGTCCCCCAACACTTCAAAGATACCGGGATTACCACATTATATAAAATCTAAGGTGACAGTCGAGACTGCAGCAACTATCGTGGCATCTCGCTTCTGAATGTCACTGGGAAAGTACTAGTTCGCATCCTGATGAAACGTCTACAGCACATAGCAGAAAGAATATACCCTGAATCCCAATGCGGTTTCCGGCCCCAACGTTCCACCACAGACCTAATATTTGCAGTCAGAAAACTGCAAGAGAAATCTAGAGAGCAAAGAGCTTTTTTTCGCTTCGTCGATCTGATAAAAGCCTTTGATCTGATAGATAGAGAAGCTCTATTTTTAGTGCTCCAGAAAGCCGGCTGCCCACCAACCCTTCGCTCACTCATCAAGTCATTCCACAAAGGAATCCAAACAAGAATACAATTTGACGGTGATTTGTTTGACAACTTCCCTATAAAAAGAGGCGCAACAAAAGGATGCGTCTTGGCTCCGACCCTCTTTGGTATTTATTTCTCGTATGTATTCAAGAATACCTATGCAAATCTGAGCAACAGCAATGGAGTCTCCCTCCTCTGTCGCGATGATGGAAACTTCTTCAACCTAGCCCCGTTTCAAAAGCCAAAACGAGAACAAATGAAGTCACTGTCAGAGAGCTTCTATATGCTGATCATTTGTGCATCCTCTTCTGAACAATTGTAAGCACTGCTTGATTGCTTCTCAATTTCATGTGACACATTTGACTAACAATCAGTCTAAAACAAATCTGTGACAATGTCACAGGCAGGGGACTCCCATAACTGCAACATCAACAACATTACCTTTGATGATGTCCTCGATTCACATTACTTGGCTCTACTATGACGAGGAACACCACACTGGATCATGAAATCTCAATCAGACTAGGAAAACCCTACACATTAGGTCGTCTGACCAAACGCGTATGGCAAAACCAGCACCTCTGAGTGCAGAAAAAAGTATGAGTCTATGAAGCCTGTGTTTTGAGTGTCTTACTCTATGGAGCTGAATGCTGGTCAACATATCACCATCAAGAGTCTCGTTTCAGTGGTTTTCATCCCAGATGCTTGAGATCCATTATTGGTAAAGCTTGGATGGACAAAATAACCAATGAAGAACTCTTCAAGACTGCTATCTCAGAACCGCTCTCATCAATACCCAAGTTTATCACCTGAGATGGGCCGGACATGTTACGAGAATGTCATCTTCTCGCACTCCTCACTCCATCCTGCATGGTTTATTGAAGGAAGGAAGTCGCCACACAGGGAGGCCACATTCACATTCAAAGATGTGCTTAAAAGAGACCTTGCGGACTTTAACATACCCCCTGACACCTGGACTCAGGCAGCACAAAACAGAATAGACTGGATATCAAAACTCCGCCGAGGGAGAACCTATGACCACACGAAGAACCTTCGAAGACTGAGGGAATGCCGTAGAGGTCTTCCAACAGGGATTGATGTGATGGAAACCAAAGCATGGTCATATATGACAGACACTTGCTAACCAGTATAACTGCGGGTGACGCCCAATATTATGCTCATCCAAAAACGTACAAAGTAGAGTAGATGCAATTTTAAAGTATTGTAAGTAAGGTACAGTACGTAGCGGCAAGTTTAATTTATTCACTCAACTCCAAGGAAGCAGACATTCTTATTAGCATTTATAGAGTTGTCGTTCAGTTTATTATAATCTAGAGAATGGAGAATGCTATCTTCTTGTCCAAAGCCACCTTATGTCTATGAAATAATAATACATTATGCAATTATATATTAATGAAATCAATTACTTAAAAAGATTAATATATCGCATCAATACAAAATATGAATACAACTATTTGAAGCATTGAAATTCTTGCTGTCATAGGTGTAGACAGTGCCTGATCCAGCCGGTACAGACACACATTGTGTCACTGAGAGTGAGGGTCATTGCTTTTCCACAGTTAACAAACTGTCACAACCAGTCCTAGACTAGTCATAGCCAGATGGTAGTGAGCCATAACCGGCTAACAGTGAAACATTACCAAAGCACAGTTAAATTTGATTACGATTCAATATTTGGTGAATGCCATCAGCGCACCAATGTGTATATAATGATTTGTTTCACAGATAATCCACAATACAATGTAGGGTGGCCAACTCTCTCAGCAGAATAGAGACTCGGATCTGAATATTATTAGCTGCTGCAATAGAATCATCCCCCCACAAATACAAATTATAAATGGGGATAAAACCAGGCTAATATGTTATTGTTGTCCCAAATAAGTGCTCACTGCGCTATAGTTGAGCAAAGCCCAGCAGATCTTCCTTGGAGTTGTCCACCCCGCATTAGAGGTGATGAGTTATCCTCCCTCTCCATCTATAATCCCTGTACGATAATGAAGATGTGAAGCTAGACGTCTCAAGCAGACAGATTCAGACGTATTTACAGATAAACTTTTATTGAAATATAACTGTGATGAAATACTAGCAGCTAGATCAAGACTCAAGTAGAATCCGATCAATACCCCAGGGGTGGGACAGTCACCAAAACAGGCACCATGTGCACACCAAAATTCACGTTTTTGGGGGTTGTCTGCCCTTCTTTCACGTTAATGTCAAAGAACACGTTAACGTGTTATGAGCTGCTGCAATAGAATCAACTGCCCCACACACATATATTATAATATATGGATGCAAACCTGGCTAATATAATATTGTCCTCCCAAATAAGTGCTCACTGTGCTGTAGTTGTGCAAAGCCCAGCAGATTTACCTTGGAGTTACCGGCCTACTTCAGGCTTGGGAGTTATCTTTCCACTAATCCTTTCCTTTTATATACTTCATATATTTTATATATAATATTCCACTTATCCTTTCCTTCCCATCTAGGAGAAGGGGAGCTACCTCTCTCAATTAGAGAGTGGGGAGGCTCCATGCACCTCCATCTATAATCTGCGTATGGTAATCAAATCTGAAGCGTGACCGTTCAAAAAGAAACATGCACCACTTGATTTCAGTAGCCCAGAAAGATGCATATAAATACAGTACATTGTGTTAATTGATTAAAATATGACATAATAATGCAAAATTGCGTAAATTGTATTTTGCCTGCAAATCTGAAACAAAATCTTTGTGAATTTAAAGTATAATAACTAACTACAACTACAGAAATTGTGGGTGGCTACTCAACAGTATAGTATTGTGTATGAATTATTTTGAAGTTGTCTCCTTTATATGTGATATTGTCCTGGTGAGTAGATAACTCCCAATACATGTATGTTATTGTATGATAACATACAATGGGGAGCAGATAACTCCCAATTCAGCACTTAACTATATCGTACAATGTATCGAATGGTCTAAACCAGTGGTGGGCAAAGTGCGGTCTTCAGGCCGCAGTGGCCTTTTGTGTGATAACTTGCGACGTTTTTTCTTATCCATGGCAATACAGTTTTATAGTAATTTTTTCCCACATAAAGTTGCATGCTAAAAATGCTAGGAACTCCTTATGCAACTAACTCAAAAAATATTGTATTCAATGGAAATTGTGGAAATTACTTAAAGGTGCAAACAGTTATTTTCTAGCATAGGGTATACTAAGAACAAGTATAGGTCCCGTTGAACTGATGACCATCTATCCGACACGCTCCACATACCCTGTTATGGGCAGTGCTGTAGTTTTTCAGATTTGCATATTTCTAAAAGTTTAGTTAAATTTTTAGTTTGTACTAAAAATTGGGTAAAACTTCTCCTTGATAGCAATAGCACGTTATCAAGAGAAGAT
>JAOQGN010336325.1:0-21385 GCA_027564295.1 Himantozoum antarcticum
GCTATTTTTCTATTAGGCGACGGGGTCCAATTTATGGGTACAGCGCCACCACCTATGGTACAACTCTGGCATCGATGGTGCAGCTCTGGCATTGATGGTACAGAACTGACATCGATGGCACAGCTCAGGTACTGGTGGTACATTTCGGCACCGATGGTACAGCCCTGGCATCAATGGTGCAGCTCTGGCATCAATGGCACAGCTCTGGCATCGATGGTAGCTACCCTGCCATCAATGGTACAGCTCTGGCATCGATGGTAGCTACCCTGCCATCAATGGTACAGTGCTACCATCAATGATAAAGTGCTACCATCGAAGGTGCAGTGGTGCCATCGATGGTATACTGTCGACATCAATACTATAACACTTAAACAATTCCGCTAATAGTAATAATAATAATAATGATAGAGCACTTGCAATTGTTTTGTCGTGTTCTCCTCATCCATGCCCACCCGACACTTGTACGTGTATATCCATTTTATTTTATAAGTCAGCACGATTGATAGATAGCAATAGAATTCCAGACAAAGAATAAACACACCCATTAGCTTAGAGGCACTTGGTGGTAATGGTGGATTGTGAGTGTTGATCAGTATATAGATAGTTGTGTTACAACGCTGGTTGGTCAATGAAAAGTGTATCGTCAAAGCGGATTGGTTTGTCTGAATGAGCATTGCTCGGTGTGTAGTTAATTGTGTATCTCTCATCACCGATTGGGCAATGTATTTTTTTCTTGTTACCATTGGACAAAATTTTCTCTCGTTACTGATTGGACAATGTTTATCATCAATGGTACACTGATGCTATCGATGGCAGACACTTTTGCCATCGATGGTACAGTGATTTGCCATCGATGGCAGACTGCTACCATCGATGGTGGAGCGTTAGCATCGATGGTGCACTGTTGACATCCATGGTCAAGATTGATGACGCATTGGTAACATCAATGGTATGTATCCATCATAGATGAAATAGGTTCTTACAGGTTTCTCATAAGTTTGGTTATGTTAAAGTCTATATTGTTATATACATATCTAAGCATTAATAAGTTGGGATAGTTAAACATAGTTTTGTCCATCTACTTGTTGTTGTTGTAAACAAAATGGAATAGCCCATTGTACATGAACTCCATCATTTCCATAACGACCCTCATTCACATAGAGTGGGACAAACAAAGATTTATTAAGCCTCCGAATGGAATGATCTCGACTCTCATATCCATTAATGGAGAGAAAAAGTTTAATAACTCGTCTTGGTTCCCATCCGTGAGACATTAGCAAGCAGAATAGGACACAATAGTCTCCACAAATAGTAGAAGTCACCCCTTGAAACTGAGTTGTGTTCCACTTTACTCGTGGCAAACATTTTGTAAGAGCGAGAAACACACCGGGTGGCTTTCAAGATGACATTCCATACAAATAAAAGAAAATATCTCTCATATATTATTCCAAATACACTGCCAACGCTCACCCGGCTGATCTGATTTATCGGTATTGAACACGTAACACGTGTTTGCGGATGGAGTTAAATTTATCAAGGAAATGATCGAGTGGGAACACTCCTAAATATTGTCCACAAAACGAATACAAGAGACATTGCAAAACTACTCGAGCAACATTCATCTTTGTTACATAACATCTGCTGTTAGATGAATGTCTTGGTTCAAGTCAATTTCCATCAGCTCAACCTTTTGCTGGTAAATGAACACATTGGTGGGATCTGCTGTTGGTTCGGAAAACGTAAAGTTCAGCGACATGATCCTTTGGTGAGGTGAGTCCCATCGTCACAGAAATCACCAGTCAGGTCAAAGGCATACAGTGTTCTTCCGTCCTTGTACTCGGTGAAGTCGATGGAGTTGGATTCGTCGGCATCGGCTTTTCCCGAAGTGACAAACTCATAAACTCTCGAGCTTAGATGTTGCTTTTAAATTTGGGTTCAAATCTTTTCGCGACAGGAATACCATCAAATAAGAGTTCGAGATAGGAAACGTTCCCTGTCATAAAAGTTGAAGGTTTTTTTTGCATAATCACGGTTCTTGGCACTGTGGTCGACGAATCCCACATGACACACTTTGGTCTTTTTCCATTCTGTTCGACGTTCACACGAGCACTCTGAACTCTTCCACCGATAATGTTAAACTGTGTCTTTATTCGATCTATGGGATACTTTATACATCCTCCATCGAGTAGCAAAGCCGTGTGAGCCGACTGAATGGAAGGGTTTACTTTATGCACGTAAAGGACTCATCGCGTAATCTTTATGCTTCCCCCATCTGCGAGATTAACATTGGCCGCCATAAGCCAGAACAAAGGATCTAAGCATTGCATGTGGATTTTTAGTGGAATACCGGGGTACAGATATCTTCCTTGGAAAAACATCAAACGATCCCACTGCACCCAACTGAGAGGGTTTGCTGGCCGGTCCATATTTCAACGTCTCCACAAAGGATCGGTAAGCATAGTCTGGTGAATACTCAACATCCTGGTTGTTGATTTTGACCGTAATCGAATTGAACAGACTGTGTCCTATCTTTTCTCCGGGATACACCATCACATCAGCAGCCGCTGGAAGATTTGTACCATCAGCCTTGAATGTACCTTGAATGGAAGATATCAGTACCTTGAATGTAAGATCGTAGTATGTGTTATTTAGATGTAGGTAGTACTCTTTGTTGGCGTCAAGTTCGAATTCGATATCTCTGTATTGACTATCTCTGACAGGATTACACTCGACCGTCTCACCTCTATGAACTGAAGTGTGCGTGGTGGTGGTCGCAAACAAATCCAAGGAATCTAGGACACTGTCCGGTGAATCTTCGTGAATTTTAGAAGTTGTGGAAATAGTTCCACTGTCATCAACGTTCCGAAAACGAATGAGATTGTAGAGCACACTACCTTCTTAATAAGGCCCCTATTCCCGTTGCAATTCCTGTTCTAACTAAATGGTTCGCCGTAAGGATCATCATTTGGAAGCACGGATCTGCCAAATAATTCGTTCCATAGGAAATTCTCCCTAGAAAGCTGTAGCTGTTCTCCCTTTTGCAGACTGTAGTAGTGAGTGTAGTCTTTACCCGATTCCTCGACATTGTAGGGAGTCAACATGTTGCTGCAGACGTCAAATGACTAAAAATGGAGGATATGCGCTAAGACCGTCCCCTTAAAGAAATATATTTGTTCCTCGTCAGCCTTTCGTCATATTTCCATCCATACATTTCCTTTTTCTCGATGGAGTTGTCAACATAACGATTTGTGCTGCTGGTGAGGGTTTTGCTCTTTTAGGCACTGAGGGGGCCATGAAGTTATGGCGTGGTCCACATCGTCGACAAAAGTGTTCCCACTCTTACGTATATTTCAACCAATGGAAGCTCTCCACGCCTTGCCATCTCGAGCAGTTCTGAGTACACTGTTTGTATTGGTTTCTATGTGTCAAATTTTATTGACTGTCTTCTACGAAGCAGAATGAACAACTGGCAGCATGCATATAATATAGTATAGTATATAGTGTAGCCTACAATAACAGGATGTCTCCTGTTAAAGCAATTATGAATAACATGATGATTAACCTACATCATTGTAACTTACAACACCATGTACCAACCATAGATAGTACGTTTGGGGTGTTGAAAGCTCAACTACCACTGCTCATAGGTACCCTTTTCTGGCCTTAGATAGCCGTCTGCCAAGTCCCAACGAAAAGAGATGTGCCCATCCCTCACCTTGCCAAAATTTAATACTGGATTTAGATGTAGGATGCAGGCATCAAAAGTACATAGAGGAGGGAGGTTTTAGAGAGTAGTATATACCAGGCTTTCAACAACCCAAAGCACTCAATAATCCCGGTGTACTATCCAATGAGATCGCAGTATTTCAAAAATTGACCAATAACAGAAGGGCAAATAAGCAGAGCACCACCAGCAGAATTTCGATTGATTTCGAATGAAAATGAAAGCTTCTGATTGGTCAAATTTTGACCAGGATTCATTCAAAATCATTCGAAATGGTACCTAAATATTCATACCAGCCCCGCCTGTCATAACATCTATAAATAACTAAATAAACTATATTTGAACTAAAACTTACCACAAAACACTATAAATAAAACATCATACCTAAATATACATACCACCTCCGCCTATTAATTAACCACAAAACCTATATATAGATACCACCAACGCTTGAACTCTTGAACTCTTGACCTATAAAACAATACTTCCGGTGGTGCTACCCATTTTGAATGATTTCGAATGAATCCAGGTCAAAATTCAACCAATCAGAAGCCTCCATTTTCATTCGAAATCATTCGAAATTCTGCTGGTGGTGCTCTGCTCATTAGCCCTTCTGTGATTGGTCAATTTTTTAAATACTGCGATATCATTGAATAATCAACCGGGTCATTGAGTGCTTTGGGGTGTCGAAACCCCGGTCTATATTACTAGTGTCTGAGTAACTGAAGGCGTGTCGTGACACACCGTAATACAATACAAAGGAAGATTGTTGTCATATTACAATGCATGCATAGCAAATATACTTTGTACTTCAAAGAGTGCTGAATAAGCTTATGCATTGTTTTGGTTGGGTGTATTTCAGATCCAGATCTGTAACTTGAGATCAAAATAGTATTTTGATTTGAAGCAGCACCGACTAGCAGAGGTGTGTCTGCCGGGTGTATATGAGCGTGAGCTGGGGACTTATGCGCCAACTATAATTTACATTTAAGTAAACAGTGGTTATTGCATGTATTGTTTCCAACTACCTTTAAGTAACGTGCATGATTTTATGGAATATTAATCAAGTGCAAAAAAAAACAAGAGTAAAAAAAGAAAAAATCCTTAGTTTCTTATTCCTTAGTTTTTTTTAAAGCACCGTTCTGCAACTGAAATCTTCTCCTTCGTTTTTTGTTGTTGCATTGTTTTGCAATTGCGAGTAATTATTGTACAAATTATTTTGCTAAGTCCTCTGTTACTTTCAACATATTGCTTACATCTGCACTGTTGCTATGAATCTCAACTAGCTGTTCTGCAATCATAATATAACTGATCATAATCATAATATAACTGGTCTTGTAGCAATCATTGTCTTTTTTCACAGTCGATTTACGTTGTAGTCATTTTTGATCCATTGCCTTCTTTACGGTCTGTTGTTCAGTATTCATGAGTTAATTGCCACTGAGTTGCTTAATAGTTATACATGTACTTGCCTTAAAATATGTTAATTTAGTTCAGTTCATGGCACAATCCTCTGTACAGTTATGCCTTTGATATCGGCTAGATTGAAAATTTGCTCATATTTTGTTTGTATTTTGCTTTCTCTTCCTCTTCTGCTGTTAGTCTTATTTCACTATTGCAATAGATATTAATCGTATTTCCAATCTATTACTATCAAGTATATTTTTGGTTACCATAGATCTAATATACATATTTTGGTAACGTTCTTTTTTTAATTCGGTTACCTTGGCATTAGCTTATTTCTGGGGTTTGCAGTCGGTGCGCCGAGAAGTGAGAGGCGATCCGGCGACCGAACTGAAAGCAAATTTTACCAAAATCTGTATAAAGCATTATAGTAAATGCAAATGAGACACATCATGAAGAAGAAGAAATGTAGCAAAAACTAATTGTATCAGTGGATCATGGAGTATTATTTTCCCTTGGGGAGGGAAATAAACTTAATATAAGTCTCTGGAACAGGAACTGCAGAACCAGAAAATGGTTATGTGAGGCTCAGGAGTCATCTCCCCCCAAATCAACAATCATTATAAAGTTGACCAATTATAGTATTATCATCATTATTATTAATATTTTTACCATTTTATATATTTTTACCATCACTTATGCATGTCGGCTGTATTTATATAAGTTTTATTATGTAAAATATGAACATTTATTACAGCAGTTATATCATCAATTAGATAATTATTTTATCCACACAAGCGGTACGAATTGGCAATAGCATTGAACATATAAATATCATGTAGGAGGTGAGAGTAAATACAATAATTATCATGCATTATGGATAGTGTGGTACTTTATGGAAGACATATTGCCAAATATGATATTGTCACCACAATAAAAATTGTTAAATAATAATAATAAATACAAGATTATATTTTATTACCAAACCGGTCAAACAGTATCAGTGTTGTGAAGTATTATAACTCAGTATTATAACAGGCCAGACAGACAGGCACTGACAAAGACAAGTCAATGAGTCATTCATTAAACATGGGGTGTTTTGCTCTCACAACTTAATGAAGAAATTATTTTTATGAACGCATACACATTAGCCTGTCCTTACAAGCTTTGTCAAATATGGAGTTGCCCCCACGATGAGATCGAGCCCCCAAAAACAATAAGAAATTTGTTTCTGGAGGCCCAATCTTATCGTGGGGGCAACTCCGCATTTCACAAAGCTTGTAAGGACAGGCTACATACACATAGGTTACAAAAGCAAATGGCATTTGAGTTTAGCACTACAGTTATTTGTTTCAGAAGCTGGGATGAGTGACATTACATGCAGTTTAGCCATACAAACAAGAATTCACATGATCAATGACATTAGCTGAAGCTATACCAGGGGTGCCCAAACTGTTTTCATATTGGGCCAAATTTAAAATCCACAATGTTTTAGTGGGCCACAGATTTCGCAAGGAGTTTAGGGCTCAGGAATCGTATGCCCACATGTACCTCTCAACCACTTTTACAAACCATTTTGCATTTGCAAACCATTTACATTTACAAACCATGCACAGGGGATTGCAAAATCCCACTGGTTTTGCACATTATTTAATTATGATGGTATCACACAATCCATCTGCAAAGTGCAATGAGGTTAAAAATAATAGTATTTCTTGGGAAATAATTCACTAACTAAAATTAATTATTACAAACAACAAATGTTTTGAATGTGAAATAGAGTAGTTCCTCCAGTAGAATCAGGTATACACGAATACTATTTAATTAACCAGTTCTGCACAGTTCTAATTCTGCACAACAAGGACTACAAAAGTTAGTTGCGTAGCTAAAACTTGTGTAACCTAACATAGATGATCCTCGCTCGAGGTTTTCACAAGAGTAAGTGGGCCACTTAAAATTGGCAAGTAGACCAAATTTGGCCCACGGACCAGGGTTTGAAGTTACAAGCTAGAAGTTAGAACTGTAGAAATGATGGAGAAATGGTAGAGTAGAAAGTTCTATCAGAAAGGGTATAAACTATGAATACCAGCTTTACTTTCTGGCGTTCGCCCTCCTCCCCGTTTACCCGGCTTTTACATGATTGTATGGTATGAATATTATTATAACATAATTATTTATACAGTATTGCAGGCCCGGTACAGGACCTGTAATGGCCCTGTAAAGACCTATTATAGTATACTATAATAGGCCTTGCTCATTATATATATCATAGCAAAGCACAATATAATGATGGTAGGGGTGGATAACTCCAGTATAAACTACAGAGATAACTCCCGAGATAATAAAGTATACCGTGACATGCAGGCTATGGTGTATCCTGTTTGCTTTGAATCCACTGTTAGCCACTGAAGGGGGTCGCATCCACATTTTGCCTGTAATTGTTGTTAGATGACCCGGTGATCCCAGGCTAATTTTGCTGTTTGTGCCAAAATAAATGAAATATATGTTTTCAATCAAATATATACATTTATTCATTCTCTTGCTGTGATGGACAACTTAGAAGAGTATATTTGTACCGCATTATCCAAGGACTCACATTGTGTGCAAAGTGTGAGATTACAAAACCGTTATATTTCAGTTAATTACGCTTACACTTGCAGTACAAATATCACATTTGTAAATTGCCTAAAATCTACCAATTCCTTTTACAATTTGCACTGCTTTACTACTTACTAGTATAGTACAGTATTAAATCTAAATGATTCTATATTAAGTCTGTTTGTTATTTGTATAATAAATTTTATGTAAACTTCAATTTAAATTATTGGTAAATTGTTATTAATATTATTGATTATCAAATCATTATTATCATTGTCATAAATACCATACAATTATCCCACAATTATAGGCCTACAGTATATATTATTATAATATTATTAATGTTATTAATATTATTAATATTGTTAATGTTTTTAATATTATAATTAGTTTAATGCTATTTTGATCATTATTATGTTCTAGCCCTATTATTAGGCTTATAATATAGGCCTATTAGGCCTACCAACTACCAATAATGATGTACAACATAAATGTTCTATTTTGTGTTAATAGCATACCAATATAGTGACCGTCAGTTTCCAGTCACTAGTTTGAGTTTTTGGTGGAGGGGGACAAGAAAAAAATGAAAGACAGTTCATTCTCACTCATTCTTTCATGATTCTCACCCACTCACCACAGAAGACTGTAACTAGTGAACAGAGTCCGCCTGTGGAAGTGTTAATATAGTCAGTGTTTGATTTTGGTAGCTTAATAATAATAAACAACAATAAATAATTTCAAATAGAAATTCAATTGAAAAAAATGAAAAAAAAGAAGAAAATATATTAGGCAAATACTAATTACTAATCAATGAAACATATAATGCATGTTTTATTAGGCTATTATTAGCCTATCGCAATTTTCCTTTCTGGGGGAAGGGAGTCCCCAGACCACTAAAAAGAGTAAAGATGGGACTCTGATCCAACGATGTCTATATATATATCTATTAGTCCGCTGTTAGTTCCACTGTGTGAAGCTCCCTAGCACTCATGATGAATAGGCTTTGTAGTAAACAAGTTTATGTTGCTCGTGTAGTAGGCCTATACAGTAGGCCGATAAATAAGTAGGCCTAATAATATAATAGGTGTGGCTATATTTAGCGTTGTAGCCACGCGGGAATATACTAGTATCTTAATTTATAATATGTAAGATAAACACAACCTTAATGTCCAAAATATTTTATGGGCTAGATGAGACAGGCTGTCAGAAAATATTGAGCCAAGTCCAGATATTATTTCAAGTGGTAATTAAACATGAACGATGAACACACAGAATAATCAAATCTAAATAGGCAAAGGCCTACCATACTGTTATGGAATCCTACGGTACATGTGGTTTGAATACTGATCCCTATATCTATATTGTGATGTCATATCAGTTATCAGCCACCATTTCTATGTTGTAGGCTACAAATGTGTCCAAGTATCAACCGTTACAAATTTACAATTGTGTGTAGATATGGCAACTAAGCGAATTGCTTATGTTGCAGTTTATTTTACATGCAAACCAAATCCCTATGTTTATTGTATCCACTATGACACCGGATTTTTAAAATTACTGAACACTATTACATGTATAAGTATGTCCACTGGAACCAATTTAACAAAACAAATAATCAATAGGTGAATAATGTGAAACCATAACATTACCAAACAATATGAATGTATAATTATATTATAATTATAATTCACATGTGAAAATGGTGATAAGAAACAAAAGTACAAGTATAGCCTACAAATATCACTGCAAAGAGTGAATTAAGGTACCAATAATATAAACATTATTGTGTGTGCATTAGTTCTAGTTACTTGACATTCAGAGCAAAAATAGGTTGGGGTTTCTCATGGTGTCTAATAGCCGGAGATTCGGGGTTGGGATTCAGGTTTTTGAGGTTGCGGTTTTCACTTTTGGATCTCAAGTTGCTGGACGCTGTTGTAAATGCCTACCCAAAAATATTATAGCAGTTAGGCCTACCCTTGATTATCCCCAATTATACATGCAATTGCAATTATACCTGATACAACACCCAGAAGGTAAAAGTAGTTACCTAACATAAAATACAGGTAAAAGTGGATAGTGGAAATATCTAGCTCTCAATACAAGCAGGCCTACAGGTAAAGTGCAGGTAATCAACTGCTTGAAACTTTCAAGTTCATAATTCACAATAAATTGGCAACCGCTCAGTTTTAAATGCCACTGATAAGTGTTTTCCTATGAGATATTGTAATAAATTTGAGTAGTGACTATAACTAGGTATATAGCTTTCAAGCTTTGTCAGCTGGTCAGCTTTGTCAGCTCGCAAATGGTAACTAGCCACAGCAGCAGTGCGCAAGCCATGGGTCTGCTACATTTTATCTTGACCACCTTTATGTGCAGTAAGTCTACTGCACATATTGCTACTATATTGCCGCTGCCACAAGACTAAAATGCTGCTGCCACAAGACTAGAATGCTGCTGCCACAAGACTAGGATGACCCGAGACCATCTTTCAGTATATAGCTGAATCAACTGACATTACTAGGCTGTAATAATACATCAACGCTATTAGGTCAAAGTGTTAATCCCCAGCAAAAAATTGCTACCATTTGTAATGATTGTCCCAGGTCAGCCCTAAATGATTGGCCATTTTTGTTACTTATTACAGGGCTTGAGATGGCTGGTTGCTTTCACTAATCCTAGTGATACATGGAGAGATGAACCGACTTTCTTATTCATACAGCTTAGCGTCATTATTGGATGCTTGCTAAACTATATACATGGTAAGCTTAGTTTAAGTCTCTCAACTTGGCTTCATTGTTATGTAATACCTCTGTACATAATATTGTCAATACGGTTGTTTCTAAACTAATGCACATTACAGTCTCAGTTTAGTTTCAGGTTTATCTTTGTAAGCGTAATGTTACATCCACACTAACCGATGAGTTGTCTTCCTGAAACGAGCTGGTAACTCTGGAAAGATCATTATATGACGCTACCGGAGCAATTGCTTTCACACTATTGCCGCCCGACAAAGTGATAGTTTCTATATATTTGGTTTTCTTAGTAATGGACAAAGTTATATTGCCCATTACTATATGTTTTTGTATGTGACACAATAAATTGCGTTGTAAATCTTTCTATAGTTATTCTGACTACATAATGGTAGTATGTAGCGATAAAATATTATAATAAATTATTACAAATTGAATAGCAAGAAATTTCGGCTAGCAAACAACTTCTCCTTCATTTCGCAAAACGAAACTGCAAAATAACTGATTGCACTGGCTTCAAGCGCACACAGCAGGTTATATTTCGACAGATTTCAAGGAGCCACTCCTTCAGCATATTGCGCCGTAAACTTTCTGGTCTCTGATAGGCTTGCACATAATGAACATGCTCAATCTGTCCCGATCGGAAGATACACCCGAAATGACAGCTGTGCACACTGTCTTGATTTTCGGTAGGTTTTGCCCTCGGGATAGCAATTTCAGCTGGTTTTCGTTTACTATGCATGTAGTGTTGAACAAGCCTTTTTATTTCATTGATAAAAATGTATTGTTTCAATGTAGTTTCAATCCATCTTTAAAATTCTAAATGATCTGATCTACTTGAAACCTGCAAATTAAATTTTTAACAGTTAGCAAGTTTATTTATTAAATATTGGCCTATTTTTAAATGTAAGTTTTTGCATTTTAACAATAGTATTAAAATGCAATATAATTAGATTCATTAATCATAATTATATTGATTTTATTAGCTAGAAAGAATGGCGGTAGGTATATCCATTTCTGGTGGGCTACTATAATAGTATCTCTGGTAACGGAGTGCATATGCTACCTCATTCCTAATATCGACAACTTCTGGCATGCTCAGGGAATTGTTAGTCTGTTTGGCAGAAGATTTCCTCTCTACATTGTACTGGTCTGTAAGTATTCACCCTATACTTGCTGGCCCATACTTGTTGCAATGTTGGAATCAACTACATAATTTCATGAGCATTGAATGTGATTTCACATACATTCTGTTTGTGGAAAAATTTGAAAAGGAAACCGAACCAAATCATATATCATTAGATGCAGATTTCCAGTGATTACCAATATTATAATTACAGTCATTAACATATTGATACTATGACTTGGTGACAGCCCACCCGCGGCACTTGGTGACAGCCCACCTGTGCCACTCTGTGACAGCCCACCCGCGCCACTTGGTGACAGCCCACCCGTGCCACTTTGTGAAATTGTATGCATTATAATTACTTTAATTTTTTACATAGATAGACAGCCTTATGTTATTATGCAAAGAAATGCGCTGTACGATGTAATATACAGCACAATAATAATAATAATAATAATAATAATAATGTGTAATAACAAAGCCATTGTTTAATTTTCCAGACACGTCTTATTGTGAACCTTTATCATTAAAATTCCGTAATTTGTAGTGCTAGTTCCAATTAGATATCAACCCTATTAATACACTGTAAAATTTGTTTTATTAGAGATAAGAATAAATTGTAAGAGTGTCATATTACTGTCTCGAAAATTCTGAGATGTAATTTAGCTAGCTTTTCTGTAAATTCCTTTCAAAAATGAAACTTATGATCATTTTCATGATACTCAACAGGCGATTCCAAACATTGCCACAACACTGTAGGTTAGACACAGAAGTAATGGTTCTATGTTGCACAAAATGGTTTCCTTAGAAGGGCTTAGTATTACCGTATATTAATTAGTATGACTCATCAAAGGGCAAGTCCTTTAATCTAAAGGTTACAGTCACCATGAGGTGATACATCAGTGGACGGCATCTAATATTAATTTGGAAGGTGGCAAGAGATTAGGACTTGTTAGATCATATTGCCAAATTTTCACATAGTAAAATGTATGAAACCAATATTATTTGGAAAGTCATAGGTTTTCTTCTTCTATTTTGATTAGAGTTTTATCATGGTTTAAGATTAGTTTAGTATTTGATAATCTCTATGTAAGAATACATTTTGCACCTGATATTATGCTGTTGCAATATGTTACAATATATAGTACACATACCACTACAGACTACATGTGCTCCTACTCCCAGGTACTCTGTATATAATAGATAACTATAAATTGTTGAAGTGACAGAGCATAGTTACAGTATTTGCATTTAAATATAATAACTATGCTGCATTGAGACTATGGCATCAAAATGATGCCATGAAGATGTTTACAACAAGGAAATGGTGATTTTCTGGAAAATTGTGGTGAAGTGCCATAAAATTATGCCAAACAGTACTGATATTGAGTCTAAGATGCCTAAGACATAATACATAGTTACTAAAATTTAAATACTAAAAGATTATTTTTGCAAATTGGGAAGACTGACTCAGAACTGCTCCATGTGCGTTACTTACTCGTTGTATTTGTTATGTTTGTAGATAATCAGTTTTGGTATACATCGTGGGTGGCCATATTGAGAGCTAATTTGAAGTGGTGGGCCGAGCCCTTTGCAGGTTAGTGATAATAATTTGATACAATATCAGAGAAAGGCATGAAAATTTGTCTAAGCTTCAATGAAACGTCTGGTGTAGACTTTTGATTGCCTTCATTCTCATTTTGCATTTCTTTGCACATGTTTTTTTGTACAGCTGTATTTTAGTAATCAAGAGATGACTGCACAGATATTGGAGTTAACCCTCGATAGAAGAAAGAAGAAAACTTCTTGGGGTGACAACCTCCAGGTAGTTGATGGAACTTGAATCCAGCTCTTGGCAGATAAATTTCTTCATTACTGCTAGCAACTAACATTGCACCACCGCTACGTTGCATTTTGACTTTCGCATTTTGCATTGGACTCGTAGCTCTACAATTCGCCTATGATATTTTTGCCTGTTGGGTAATGTACCACCTACCTTTTAGTAGACGGAGTAGTGCTGAAACGCTGCACAAATGGCAACTGATTATGGAAATTAGTGCCACTTTCCTGCATGTGTATATATTTTGACTCGCCACTATGACACGAGACGGAATATGCCATTTTGTTGCAGTCTGACAATGTGCTAGTGCTACATAGAATGCTATAGAATACTGCTACAGTAATTCCATCAGGACATGGATACATGTGTATTTCAAAATATCCTTGCATTTCCTTCCATGGCTGGTGGGTCAATAATGAAAACCCATCCACAGAAGTCAGCCGCTATCCAAATCTACCAATGTCCACCTACTCCTATAAAATATACAGATAACACTGTGATGATTGGTCTACTTTCTCATAAAAAGCTGGGCTATTTCAGCGGGATTGTTGTACTAATTGGTGACTGTGATAAGCTATCACTTGCATTTTGTATCTACCTCCCATCTACGAAGCCAAAATGAATAAGAATTGGAATAATGTTTATTATTGGGCATTTCCGCGCAAAATGGTTCGCATGCAAAGAAAAATAAAAGTCAACACTTTTTAAAATACAATATATAATTAACAAGCTGAGAAGCTGAATAATTTGAATATATAATTGGTTTTTATCGTACAAGTAGTCACTGTAGATTATTAAGCATACAAATCCTACTTGCTTAAAATATGTGTGGTGTGTAACAAAACTTAACTGCATATAAATGTGATACTTAACTTCCCACATATTTTTGACTGGTCCAGATAAATTATCCAGTACTATTTGGCAAATACAATTTTTTTTTCAAATTTCACATATCGAAAGAAGCAATCAAACAGTATAATCACGCTTTTTTTTGTTGTCACAAACGACACATTTAATAGTTTAATCGTTCTTGTCATTTTTTGAAAAGTTGTTATGAAAAAGCAAAAACAAAAAAAACCTGTCATCCTTATATTCTTCCTCCTCCTACATGCATGTTATTAAAATATTTGCAAAATAAATTTTGCCTCAAATTGATGGTTGTTAATCAATAGTGCCATTAACAGCGTGCTTAGCAAAGCAAACAGCATGAACTATTTTTCTTTTTAAGTGATGTAAGAAAAATAAAGTTTTATGAATTTGCCTCAGTTTACTGAGAATGTATTAGTTGATAATAATGTTGCATTGTATTGTATAATTATTGTCTGGTAGATGGGAAATAAAGTGTGCGCATCATCTAGTTAAAATGATGATGCTTAAAACATTGAGAGATTCAGCCAAAAAATAAAATTAATAATAAAACCAAAACAATCGGTCATTTAAAAATTTCATACATAATGATCTAAAACAATTTTTTCTGATTTTTCTTCTCTATTTAATTGCCCGAACCTTCCTGTTGGGAGTGTGTCCAGTGATATGAGAACGTGTCCAGTGATGTGAGAATGCCAAGGAAATTAATTGTAGGCACTTGTTATTCATTCACTGGGTTTGTTTTACTTTGTAGTTGGAGCTGTCGTTGTTCTCTTTGACCTGCCCTATGATATAATGGGAATAAAGATGCTGTGGTGGACGTGGCATGACACGGACGCTAATATCTACGACAGACATTACTATGTGCCATGGACTTCATACTATTTCCACTCCACCTTTGGTGCTGCTATGCTCTTTGTCTTCTTTGGAACTCGTAAACTCCTGATGCCAAGTAAAGGGAAATTGGAATTGGGAAAGTAAGGATAATATGTTATATATATATTAAGCTCAGTACTTAGCGTATACAGACATTGAATATTTTGGTTGAATACTGCAAGGATTCCAATGCGCATCCAAGTGCCATTTTATCTAGACTTGCAAATCAAATATGAAGATTCAGATCAGCTAATGAATGGTTTTGTGTCAGAAAATAGTCATTTGCTATTAAACTATTAAGTTTTTATTTTATTTTGAATGCGCTGTGTTGCAAACAGCTCATTACAGTCTTTAACTTTAGCTGATAAGTCTTTTTATCTAAACATGCTAATAAATTAGACCAGATATTTTTAACACTTTGCTTCCCACGGACGAGTGCTCCAAATCCAAAATAAAAAATGTAATTGCTTTCAGAATTATCTGCCGGGTTCAGTTAGTACTACTCAGTGTTTTATTGAACATTGTCAGAGGAAGGCACTGCAGTCACACCACATATATTGTCATTTACACATCTGAGGAACTAACGTGATGCACACGTCACTGAGTTTTACGAAGCCCTGCTAAAATTTGGATCATTGTGTAAACGAAAATACGTGAATTAGCAAACTTCTATTGGCTGGGTGCTGGGGAGCTTCTATTGGCTGGGTGTTGGAGAGCTCTGTTTCTGTCTGGTGAGAACTGAGAAGGAGCCAATCCATCAGACTGGCTCTAGCATGAGCATGTCATGTCATGGTTATGAGCATGTCATGTCATGGTTATGAGCATGTCATGTCATGGTTATGAGCATGTCCTGTCGTGTCCATGAGACATGAGCATGTTAATTATCACCACCAGTCAGACTAAGGCGATGAAGAGGCATACTTTGACATGAGATACCTTTGGAAACTCAACGGAAAGGTTAGGGATCTCGATTTGAACCCTGTTTTACCTGCAAGGAATGAAGTTATGAATCTCCATCTTCATTTTTAAAAATCCAAAACTGTTAAAAGTTCAAGTCTGGCAAGTAAAATCTGAGCATATGCATTGTAAAGCATTATTTTTATACGAGCAAATATTGTCCGAAGCGAGATTTGTCCTACATGTAATATGTTGAGCTTACAAAGGTATCTCGACATCTCACAACAAATCTTGTTTGGATCTTATGTCTATGTCTAAGTGTATCAGGCTCTCTCCTGTTATGCTTAGCCAAGCTGTGGGTGATGACTCTCACATGTGTGAGAGAGCCTACTGGCCTGGCTAGTAGCAGCCCAAAGTGTGTAGATAATTCATTACTCGTCAACTCAAATATTAATTGAAGTGTAATGTATAGGTTGTGATGTGTAATGCATTGGCAAATTGTGTGTCCTGGTTACGTCATTATTTGTTTGAAGCAAATTGTGTGTTGCTATTAATTAATGTTTATTAGTTTTAATTCAATTTTGACATTATGCTACTGTTATTGACACTTGTTGTGCGTTTTTCTTTGGTTTTATTTTACCTTGTTAATTTGCATACTATATTTTGAAAAAAAAAACATTGACATAGAAAAATAGTTTAGTAATGATGAGAAAGAAAATGATACACTAGAAGTAAGATATTCCCCAATTGAATTCAATCTCATATCAAATTGACTAATTAACTTTTTTTCTGTATATTTCTAGCTGCCTCCTGGAATGGTTATGCACTATAGTGGCTGGATTCCTTGCTATGCCTGTTGGTACAGTTGCATTCTTCATGATATTTTACCATCCTCTACATGACTGGTGTGGTGTGCATTCTGAGGTACCAGTGCTGATGTGGCTTGCTCTCTGTGTACTCATCAGTTGGATATCGGACAGAAACCTCACCAATACATCAAGAGATGGATTCAGTACTGGTTTGTATTTTTTTTCTATGATATTAATTATACTACATGTACCTTAGCCTGGGCCCAAGCCACGCTGGGAGTACTCTCTTGCTTCTCTTACACTCTCTTGCTTCTCTTACACTCTCTTGCTTCTCTTACACTCTCTTGCTTCTCTTACACTCTCTTGCTCTTGGTTGGGTTGGGGTGGTGTGCCACTTGGTAGCCTGGCTTACCAAGCCACATGCATTGGGAGTTATATGCCCTCGGTCTACAATGATCATGGGGTAACATCACCATCACCAAACCAACCAAGACCAACCGAGAACACAACTCCCAGTGTAGCATGGGCCCAGGAGACATACCACTGGGTGTGTAGCCCACTCCATACCACCATTGCCCATTGCGACCGGGGGCATATAACTCCCAATGCATGTGACTTGGTAAGCCAGGCTACATGTACCTCAGCATATCACCAAAACGTTATTATTGTTTGTCATTACAACAGCACTCTAATTGGTTAATTATGCTCAATGCATTGATTCAACCGAATAGGACATGTACATTCTAATAGCATACAGTTATTATATGGCTACCAGTTGGGACTTTTTTGCATTTCTGCCAAGCCGTCAATGGCCATGTCAATATTGTTCAGTAATGATTGCACAGCTGATTGTATGTAGCTGTGCAATTATTAATTGCATAGATTGTAGATTAGTTGCATTAATTGATAGATTAACTAGAGACCCACAATTATGCATGGTGCAATGAACTCAAGTTTTGAAAATTTGCCATATAGGGTATTTGCATACTAAAGGCAGCAAAATGTCACAATAAGCTTTCTTAAATATATTGATTTTGCTAGTTTGAATTGAACTATTATCCTTGAGATCCCAAGCCTATTAACTCACATGCCACATTTTTGTGGACAATGACATTAATTTGTATTGTATAGCCGAAATTTTCACATTTCTGCTTCTCCATGTCTACAGTTTGGCTCTCTATTATTTCATATTTACAGTGTACATTGAGACGTTGTAATTAAGAGATTTTCTGTACTCATGCTGACGATAGAAAAACTGCTCTACCTCTAAATGCACATCTAACCAGGCTGGCTAGCCAAATACTGTAGCATCACAAAAAGAGTGATGCTATTTGTTTGATTGTGGTATATGATTCAGATATGTTTGACGCCAGAAATATGCTGCAGTGTGTGTGTGTGTGTGCGTACGCGTGTGTCTGTGTAAGACTCACTCTTCGCCATCTGATATGCGTAAGCGGTTTGGTTACAGTTACTGTACATGTATATATACCACCTCTGTACTACTTATACCATAACTTGTCCACAGTTATGTTTTTCATGTAGATAAACTATTCAGTATCCCGGTGTTTAATGTGGTGCAGCATTATCTGTTGTTTATAATGCTAATGTTTGTCGCTAAACCAGAAGAAGTGAGGTCTACTGGGTTACATCAAGCTATTGGTCCCTGTAATGTAACAGAGGATACATTCAGCATCTCTGGAACTGTGAGTAAGCTAAGCTACCTATCACGTTAAGGTTTTAAGTGGCAGAGCTGGTTGTGCACTTCCCACTCTATATAATCTTGCAGCAATGATGTAAGTTAACTGCAAAGACGGCTCACGACTTGGAAGTTCTTGTCCTATAGAATGTTTGTCCTCCTTGCCAATAGAACTAATAATAATATCATGTAATGATTGTGCGGTTGGTTCCAGTCGGCCAGCTCTGCTATTAGTTGCCACTTAAAATAATATACCTGGTGAGCACGATATTATTAATTATTTTATTATGTTATTTGGAGCATTGCAATAAATTGCCATAGTGGTATTTTGATTTTTCCTGGATTTATGGAAAAACATTTGAATTATTGTTGCGAATGCCATGTAGTTTTCCATAGTTATCCTCTCCTACCTCAATGGCTTAAGAGATAACAGCTCCGAATATAAGTCCAGTATAACAGTAATAATATGTTGCATGTACACTGTACATGTATATGCATGTCATTACATCTACATGCGACTAATAATTTATGCTGTAAATACGGTCTATGTTATTGTTATTAAGGCGATTGAGACATTGGCATAAACACCCCATGCCACCAGTGTACATGTTATTTTTATTCTGTTACCATCTAAAGAATGTTTGGCAAGACTGGCAAAGGAGTTTTAGTGTCATAATGTGTTACTTATGATAATTATAGGTATTACCACGACGCAAATTTTTGTGTCCAGAAGACTATGATGAACCAATGGATTTCCACTGCCTAACCAATGGCAAGCCACCCTCAGATGGATCCACATGGTACACAGTGTGTGGTTTACCATTTGAAAATGCAATAGTGAGTATGGTATATCAATATTTCTAATTTATGTCATAATTATTATGAGTTGTCAGACCTTATAATATTATAAGTTATCCGAGTTATGGTGCCTTCCAAAATCTGTAACCTGTGAACTACAACCAAATCTGTATTATCATGTATCATGTACATGTATGAGAACAATTTTGTGTGTGTACATTTGACAAGTGTGTACATTTGACCATTGTGTGTACATTTGACCATTGTGTGTACATTTATTTGGCCATTGGAGTAATCCATCGAAATAAAAACAAATCGTAAAATGGAAGTACTTGTAGCGCTTTCTGTAACTAGCAGATTCCGATCTTTCTATCTATACTCCTATTCTTTCTATCTATAATCCTATTCTTTCTATCTATAATCCTATTCTTTCTATCTATAATCCTATTCTTTCTAACTATAATCCTATTTTTTCTAATTTCTGATTTGTTTGTCATTGGCTGAAGGCAAAGCTCACCTTACATTAATGTACAAACAATAATACTCTACAGGGGCGGCTGCAGAAAACAGGTAGGGGGAGCCAAATCTATCGGAGTGACACATTTTTTTTGGGTGCCTTCCCACTTGGGAGGCGCGGCTACCCTCTTTCATAGTTTGACTCCCCCCTCCCCGTCTACAAGGGTGGCTCCCCCACCATGTATCAGATCAAATTGAAGCATTTTAGGTGAGCAATCCACTTAGGGCTCTAAAAATTGTGTAACAGGCAATTGGTCACCAAATGTTATTAATTTGTCTTATAGGACATTGTAGATGTTACTAGGTAGGTTTTCTCTTCACAGATTTTCTGCAGACGACCGCCCAGCTCGTTCAGCCATTCAATTTGCTGCTCGTTAAGAATCTTTTCCATGAAATTTAATAGCCTGCGGTTGAGTCAGCGATACCGGATGAAATGCGTTGTCTGGGCTGGGGTTTGGTTTTGGCGATTCTAATCATCATCACCAGATAACGAAGTGCGTCCATTAAATGATCATCGCTTTTAACGATCCGGCCTTTATCGTCACGGTGATAAAGCAGGTATTCAGCAATCGTGTGCTGCAGCGTGCTGAATATCTTCAGTTGTCCGGTGGATAGTCTTTGATAGACTTCAAGCAATCCAGCCTCGACCGCTTTGTTGGCGTTGACCAAATCAAGACCTTCTTTCTCGTACAAGTTCCAAAGGGTTTTGCCATCAATCTGACTTCTCCCTCTGGCGGCTGTATCGATAGTGCCTGGTATCCACTCGCCTCGCGCTTTGATAGCCGATGCATGAACTGCTGGCTCTGCTTGCCCTCGATAATGCTCAGAGTACAGATAGATAACATCGTTCTCTCTGTCCCACGCTCCCCAGATTGCCGCTGTTTTCTTCCAGCCAACATCTAGCCCGTAAGCTTTGGCGAAGTGTTCGGGAATCGGAAAGGGTTTGCAGGTGATTTCTTTTTCTTCAATGGGAAAAATGGCTCCGTGACCTAAGCCCGGCATTCCTTTTCTACGGGCATCACGTTCATGAGGGAGGTATGACGATTCAAGGTCGTTCTTTGCCTGCTCGCTCAAGTGCGGCACATCATCCCAGCCAGCTTGAACCACGTAACGACTCATAGTCCGATAGGCTCCTGTTCTTTTCTGCTAGTGAGAAACGATTTAACCAATTGAGTCAAACCGCTGAGCGGCGTAAACGTCATGATAACGATGCCGTCAGTCGTCATTGTTCTTGTGAGTGCTTCTGAATAAACGTCGTGAGGGACTTCTTCATCAAGCCATGCGCCATCCAGTTCAAAACCCTGAAAGATTCTTCGGCCCTGATCGTAAGAGCGGAGCTTCAATGATGAATAACCACCGGCTTCAGTCTTAACCTGCACTTCTTCATACGCTCCAGGTGTTCCGGCCTTAGTCACCGGCTTTCTGTCCAGAGCATCGCGAGGAATTAAACCCGATCCCCATTCTTCTGTTCCCCAGAGTCCACC
>JAOQGN010336326.1:0-14102 GCA_027564295.1 Himantozoum antarcticum
GCTTCCTGTGTGAGGAATGAGGCTTCCTGTGTGAGGAATGAGGCTTCCTGTGTGAGGAATGAGGCTTCCTGTGTGAGAAATGAGGCTTCCTGTATGGAGAATGAGGCTTCTTGTGTGAGGAATGAGGCTTCCTGTGTGAGGAATGAGGCTTCCTGTATGAGGAATGAGCTTCCATAATTCCGACACAGGCTTCCTGTGCTTGGCGCATTTCATGAATACAAAAAATCACATAAATGATTACAATGAAAAATAATTTGATGAGCCTCAATGCTCAATGGCACTACTACAGGGTCAGCCACTCATGCCTGAGTGGCTGACACAAGAAGAACCGGCATGTAGATAGCACGCAGCAGTATAGCTGACACAAGAAGAACCGGCATGTAGATAGCACGCAGCAGGGAGCACCTCACAGCATTCAACTGGTTCATCTACTGTACATCTTTCACAATTTTTATCGCATTAATGGCGTTATTCCAGCCTGGTCACTGGATACAAGCACACTTGGGAGATCTGGGCAATTTCAAGATTTACAGCCTACATTGCTTAAATAATATGATTTTCGGAGGTATTCCCTAGAACTGCTCATACTGTGTATGATATTCCCTGGAACTGCTCATACTATGTATGATTTTCCCTGGAACTGCTCATACTGTGTATGATTTTCAGCAGTTCCTTCCAATATATACCTTATATTGTCTACTAAATAACTGCAGCCTATGAATTGCTACAGAGGCTGGGTGTAACAATGTAGCAGCACACACTACATACAGAGTGACTCAGCGGAGAATAGAACCACTGACCGCTCGATAAGTCCTGACACTCTACCCAAACTGCTCACCCAAAGCACTGGATGCTCATCACAAATACTTTACCGGACTCGGCTAATGCCTCCTCCAAACCTACCAGGCTCGGCTAAGTTAATGAGTGGACTACCACAGGATAAAAACTTTTGGCTAATGATTGCAGATTTGCCACTAGCCCTGTCAGTACATAATTTTATATTCTTTAGTATTACCTTCTTTGGGTAATCCTAGCAATATCTGACAACTATTCCGACCATCTTATCTGCTGTTGTATAAAAACAGTCCCAATGTGTCAGCAAACTGAGAGTAGAGGTATTTTAGCACGTCTACACTGGCTGCCTGCCAAGCCGGGTTGTGGTGGGTCATATCATGATATGGGATATTGTGATAGGAGGTGTATATTTGACCATGTGTAACATTTCTACCCTCTGCCAGCTGAGATCAGAGCCAACGGTACTTCTAGCTCTTTTATATCTCATTTGCAAAATTCTAGTTTCTTAGTTATATTTTATACATTTACAAATTTTAATCCATTTCAGTTTCTTGCTTCATCTTATTTTATCCAAAACCAATATGTTTTTTTATTAGCTCTTAGAAGGAGGGGAGAAGTTTACTCAGCAGTTTACTCAGAAGTTTACTTAAGTTTACTCAGCAGCTTCCCTAAGTTTGCCTAAGTTTGCCTAAGTTTGCTTAAGTTTACTCCCCTCTCCTATTGAAGAGGGAAGTAAACTACTGTTAAATATTTGCAAAATTAAGATGCAATTTTTGTTGGTTTCGTTACACAAAATTCTTCCAAGCAACGATGTTACCTATGCCCAAAGGCCAAAGCTAATATGCACGCAGGTTACGTATTTATTTCACTCTGAACCAACAAATAGTGGAGTGAAAGCTAGCAAACATAACTACCTCAAATGCCTATTGAATTTAAATCGGATTTCCAAGGATAGATTATTATTGCTTATTATTATTTTGTTACTATTATTTTATAACAATGGGCATTCTATGACAATGGGTATTCTATGACAATGGGTATTCTATGACAATGGGTATTCTATGACAATGGGTATTCTATGACCATGGGTATTCTATGACAATGGGTATTCTATGACAATGGGCATTCTATGACAATGGGTATTCTATGACAATGAGTATTCTATGACAATGGGTATACTATGACAATGGGTATTTTATGAATCGGTGGTCATTATTTACTCCTCCCTTATCCGATTTAAAACGCAAACTCCCACATTCCTGTCCCAACATCCCCACATTCCTGTCTCAACATCCCCACATTCCTGTCCCAACATCCCCACATTCCTGTCCCAACATCCCCACATTCCTCTCCCAACATCCCCACATTCCTCTCCCAACATCCCCACATTCCCAACAAATGCTGCTAATTTTGGAATACCGCAACCATGCAAGTACTCTCATAATTTGTTTGCAATAAGAGACTGCAAACAAATTGGTCCCAACAATCATTATGTTTCCACCTGGCCGTTGAAAGGGCATCTAAAGGGAATGCGGTTGATATGGTAGATGGAAACATGGTGCATGCGCTTCAAAAATAGCCAAGGTCACAGCGCTTGGGGCAATCGAATTCTCTAACATGGCGCTTCATGAAAACACCCTAAGCGCATTGATAGATGTCACAGATAAAATAAAACAAAGAAAATTAATTGAAAAACCTTACTGAATCATTGCCCATACATCCCGTGGTTGTCTGCGTTTGCAGGTATCTCATTGAAGCCAGCATAAATATGTTATTCATAACCACATTCCTTCTAGCAAGAAAAGTTGCCAATTTGACCAGTAACTTTTGATTGGGATCTATGATTTCTGAAATTGTAATTTAGGTTTCTCCCGCAAACGATGCAAATAGGTCTCATGTCATAATGGAATTAGAAACTGGGAGTTGAGAATAGACAACTCCCGTGATCAGTTAATAAAAGTGCTTGCAGTTTATTTGCATGGAAACAGGCACCAGGGAAAGCGACTCCCACTCCATCACCACAATGCGATATCAACAGCCACATGGAAACGTACTGAAACAGGACAATGCAACTTGAAATCTTGCCTTCCAACCAAATTAGTCGACCAAGTTGGAACTATATTAATTAGTAATCTATTTTACATGCCTCTACAACCATGATATATCTGACTACAAATTGTATCAAATGCTTGTGTTCTTATTGTTATAATGTTTTGGTTACTTCTGCAGATAAACGGCGTAAGTCACTACGTTGTATAATTTACTATCATTCTGAGTTTCCATTGACACATTCAAAGTATGCTCGGAGTTATCTTCTCATTACATACCATTTACTCCTGTTTCCAACTGCACTGAATTATGGAGTTGTGTTCCCAATAAATAAGTGGTGTGTTTCCCTATGTCTACTTTCTTGTTTTATATTCCTTTCAGTGTTTGTTGTTGCCTTTCGAGCATATCGGTTGTTATTGTTGTCTCATTGTGACTGACCAGAGCTTGCTTAACTAATACATACATCATGTTTTCTTTTCGTTTGCTCAACGAGTGTCAATTCTGGCATCATATTTGTTATCATTACATCAACTTATTCAATAAGACACTATTCTCGGATAATGATTGCTGTGCCGCATGCATACACATCGGAAACTGAACCTATTGGCTGTTTCCGCAATGCTTTAAATGTAACTACAGATAACGGTTTGACCTGTAGTTACATTTAAAGGAAAAACCCGAGCCCTATAGACGCTGTGCCGCTGGCCCTGGTTCAAGTTCTAATTTACGAGTGTTACTATTTTATACTAAGTTATTATAGCAAATGGGAAATTCAAAGGTTTAATCTCCATTGATGTCAACTCACCAAACAATACGGTAATACAGTAAACTTAGGTTTGAAACCTGAAGGTACTCTAGTTTACTCATTCCATACAGGATATTGTTCCCCAATCTTGCAATATAATAATATTTATGGAAGTATTTTTGTCCGCCTTTGTAGCTCTGCAGACGGCATTTGATGAAAAAAGTTTATTTCCGAAGTTCATTCTTGATTACGAGAATGAGGTCAAGAAAGCTCAACAACCCGCTACTACAAACCCTAGCGTGAGTATCTATAGCTTTGTACAATATTCTTCAGTGAATAGGCCTTCAATGGCCTCTTCACTTATGCCGGCTCATCTGGCTATTACTTTACGTATACATAGTAGACATCGAGGTGTGTTTCAATGCTATGGTAAATACTCGTGGGAAAAGCCCACAATTTAGGCTTATAACTGGTGGTGCTGGCGATATTTAATTGTATTTTCAGCAAATGAAGCAAACTCATCTAATTTAAGATGGTTTGTGTACTCGTAATAATATTATCCCTTGCAATATGAAATCTATTCAAATGGAAGCACCATATGAACACAATCAACCCAATATCCAACCCCTGATTAATGATGAAGCATGTAAATTGCAACAGTATTCTCTGATATAGATTTAAGAACTACTTTTTATGTGTTACCCACAGAAGGCACATGGTATACTCAAACGTCTCAACAAATAAGGTGATAGTATGACAAAGTTTATAATTTTATTATTATAATTCACATGAATTGCTTAATCACTGGTACTTGTGTCACACAGCTATGCTTTGAATTCGTTGCTTTCCATTTATAATTTTATTCTCTGCTTGTCATGTCACAGAGCTTGTGTGCGATGTGCAAGTATTTATGAAATCTTATGAATTTTTGAAATTTATTTACAAAAATTTACGAGGGAAGCAGAGATGTTCAAGTGATTAGATTATGGCACCTTGCTTGTGGCATTCTGGGTTTGATTCCCGTCGCGTGCGGCCAAAAGATTCTCTGCTAAGAATTAATATGCAAGATTTTTAACCTTAAAAATAGTAAAATTGATTTTTGTGGTGCTGATCAGCAGGTAAGATACTGGAGGGTAGGAGGGTAGGATACTGCAGGGTAGGATACTGGAGGGTAGGATACTGGAGGGTAGGATACTGAAGGGTAGGATACTGGAGGGTAAGATACTGGGGGGTAGGATACTGGAGGGTAGGATACTGGAGGGTAAGATACTGGAGGGTAAGATACTGGAGGGTAAGATACTGGAGGGTAGGATACTGGAGGGTAGGAGGGTGGGAGACTAGGAGGCTCGGAGGGTGTTCCCTAACCAGCTCAGCTATAATTGGATTACCACTTAAAACAATACCAGACAAACTAAACCGAACCTAAATCCCAGTGCGAACCAACGAACCTTGTGTTGTATTTGTTTAGCTATCTCCAGCAGGCTCAAAATTTGTATGCCAAAACTATAGAGCTCTATATATTTCTGTGTAAGCGCGCTAGTGTCGCTATAGCAGATGAAGAGGGAGAGCACGATAGCCACCCAGTGTTGCTGTTCCAGAGCCTCAATTCCTCTGGTTGATATTGCCTACATTGAATGATTAATTGTCATTAGCAAGTTTTCAGTTGCGCGCCGTACAAGATTTGATCAATAACACACAATCTTATAGTGATCGTTTACGCAGCAAACTATGCAAATTTATTGTGATATTTTTTGATTTTGAAATCTTCTCGTTGAATAATGTTCAGCTAAGTAGCACAATGAAATCTGTAGCTAGGAGCTACTTTTGCCAGCAGCTGTCGCTTATGTGTGTTGTTTTTAGTGGTAATTCAACAGCAGAGCTAATCGAAGAAAAGATTTGGTGGTATTCCAATTGAATTGGTTTAGTTTTTCAGTCTATGTTATGAAAAAAACTTTTTATCTACTAGAGATAAAAGCAAATTAGGCACTAGCATAAAACTGTCACAGTATGCCGGCCGATTCACCAAAGTCCAGACTATATTCTATAATACTCAATGGGCTGACACTCATAGACAAGCACATATTAATATTACATTAAAATTTTTCCAGCCTCTTTTGAATCAGACGAGCTGCATTGATATACAGGAAGGAATCCAAAATAGGCAACTTTATTTCATCATAAAGGAAGACAACTCCCAAGTGTGTTTCATTATTTGCCATTGAATTTTGTACTAAATCAACATTGTGACACACAATGTCTGTCTTATTTATGTTCATATTAGGCCTTCTGAGCTGGAATACTATAAGAGAAGTAATATTTTATAATAAGGAATGTTTCCCTCTTCTTCACATCTCCGCCATCCCAATCCCATACAGTACCCCTTCCCATATAGTATCCCTTCCCATGCAGTATCCCTTCCCGCAAAGTATCCCTTCCCATATACAGAATCCCTCCCCATACAGTATCCCTTCCCATACAGTATCCCTTCCCACACAGCATCCATTCCCCGTTGCCATATTAATGCACGCGCTTGCTGCTTTAGTTAACATTTTCGACACTATATTGTGCATGTATTAATTTCCCAGGTAGTTTGCAAACTTGTGCTCTGTTGTTTCTTATTTATTACTTCTGGTGCTGGGGTATATGTTCTGATAGACTTTTGCAACACATGTTTCAGGGTAACATGTGCACAAATGGAAAATTTTGAAAAGATGTCATTTTTGAATTATCTGCTCTTTACTTACATTGTCCGTAGCTGCTTGGTAGCTGCTATTATTCCAAGGAGATTAATTACTTAATAATGGTGTTCATGATGCAAATCATCTAACACCCATGCAAGAGGCACGGAGGGAACATAGGCAGTCTTAGTCTATTAGTTATTCTAAATTACAACTATTTGCTTCGCTATTTGCCACTCAAGTTTTTCACTTTTCTAGCATACTATTTTATTAGACTAAAATTTATTCTCGTTTTATTTACTGGCCCACTGGTATTACAGCAAAATGCCTTACCTTTTGGCATTTGATCAGTACATAGAAAGTAGAGACTGAAGATTATCTACTGTTATACCCCCATTGGTGAAGTATATACAAAGAAATAATGAGCAGATAACTCCAAATTTATTTCAATAACATTTTAGTTGGTCATGTATTTAGATTTAGAGTGACCATATAACCTTCAACAGTTGGTTAGGTTCAGTAATTATTATTTTCATTATTATTATTATTTTGTTTTCCCTCCTATCAATTATGTTTATCTGTTAAAAAGCTGCAATGGAGAACCATAAAAAGCAGAGATACTACAAAACTGGATAAATTACTAATAATGCATCATTGTATATAAATTGACAATGCTGTAATAGTTATATTCATTTGTTTAATTGACAGTCTTCTGTTCTAAAACTGATAGTCAATTGGATAGTTTGAATTTCCTGGATTATGGCACAATGAGATTTGTTCAATAGACTGAGATCATGTTCTATAGCTTGAGAGCGGGGCAATGACCGGACTCCCTATACTCAGTCATTAAGATTTCCTTGTGCAGTGATCAAATAATCATGCAGTTGATACACAAACTCAGACTGGACCACGAAATGGCAAATGAAACATACAATGTCAAGTCAAATGTCACCTCTCCCCATTGCACCACTCGCGCTGTGTGATATCAGATAGAATAGCTTTTCTATTTCATGATTCATAGCCAAATGTCACGGCCTTCGAGTACTTAGCGGGTGTAGAAAGCATCGCCCCTTTCCCAATGTATTGTAACATGCTATCAGTAAGCTTATCAGAGCAGTACGCATCCTCTCTGTGATTAAGACATTGGTTTACCAGTTCTACAAACTTATGATGCACATTGTAAATAACTTCACAGGAACTCAACAGGAACTAGGTGATCTTCCTTATCTATTTGTGTCAAATACGTCAATGTCAATGAAGGTAATTGACTTTCAGCAAGCCCAAAAACGCATTAATGATTGCAAAGTTCTTCATACATGTACTATGTAAACTGAGATATAAATATTTACCCTTTCCAGTATAAATAATTACCCCATTCTCTGCAGACGGAAGTGTAACTTCAAGCTATAATTTATTACAATATAGCAAGTAGTCAAGCTTTCACGACCTATGCTATATTACTATGTACTATGTTACTATGTACTATATTACTATATGCTATATTACTATGTACTATATTACTATGTGCTATATTACTATGTGCTATATTACTATGTACTATATTACTGTATGTATAATGGCCTGACTAGTATAATGTCTTACTATGTTGTATGAACATAATACCGACTGTATATTGGAAAGGTGGAGGGTGGAGCATATTCCAGTAGCTGCAGTAAATGGAGCATGAGATACTCTTGTGTGACGTTCGTTGCCATCTTTACCGACATAATATTGAATTCTTCTATTCTTGCTAATCCTAGCTTCAGATTGCCATCTAAAATTGCATCTCCAATCACAGTAGACATTACTAGTACCTTTTACTACTACCTTAGTCTAACACATTGATCTCTAAAGTTTTTTAGACTCTTACAGAGAAGATCTGGCATCATATATGAAATTTTTAGGCACTTCAAAACGAGACGGGGGTGCTTTGATGAACGGTTTGTCAGCAAAAGCATTTCTTCTAGTTACTTCTAGTTACTCATGGCGCAAAAAGTGTCACCAATGACCTGATTGTATACATTATCCGCAAACAAAAGATGATCTGTATTTGTAGATACCACAAATCTCAATTCTATGTATGCTTATGTTGTTACACATTATTTAAATATTTTCTCTTACACAATCTGATATGAACTAAGCAGCAGGGATACAATTGCGTTTGTATATGAGTGTGGATAAAGCAATTATTTCATAATTTCCCTGTCATTTTCCAGAAGAGGGTACAAAGATGATTGCATTTGTTGGGACACCGCTTGTCAAAGTACCCCTGTCTCATTTTCAAGTGCCTCAAAATTTCATATATGATGTCCGATCGTCCCTATAAGTGACTTAAGAGATCAATGGTCTAACATTGGTACTCAGTTTATAATGTAGCCCGAGTTCCATTGACTTTGCCTTTGTATATTTTATCATAATTATCTGATAACATTGTTTGCTGTACATAATAACAGATGTTTCGTCGGGTGACTTTGAATGTCATGAAACTGAAAACATTGGATCAGGTGATAGTTTTGACCAATTATTTCCTCTTTTGCTGTCTACTGTCAGTAGGGGTGTACTGGAACTGGTGTTGAGTTTGCAACCTCTGGTAGAGGTGCAGGTTTCAGTTAAATTTATATATGCAATAGTTCGTATAATATCAACTCATATTACACTGCAGCCCTATGCTCTTAATATGAAGTTACTGATACTGCACTAACTATGATTTTCTCCAAGAAAATTCTAATGGATAATGGAGGCTTTCTTTTGAAGATTCCACCTGGTGAAATTAGTTCCGGTTTTAAGCTCAATTCTTTAAATCGTTGTTCGATGGTTCCCGATCCAGTACACCATTACATTCTAACACTTCCTACAATTTCACTTTTGATAATCTGGATTGTTACTTGCCAACATGATCATGTGATCCTGTGATCACATGGCTTGATCACATGGATTGATCACATGACTCGATCACATGACTTGATCACATGCCTTGATCACGTCGTGTATTTCTTGCTCCGTTTGCAATTATAATTGTCGGCGCTTCTGTCAAATGGAATGATTGCTAGTGATTTATGCCATACATGTAGATGTAGCCAATAGAATGCTTCCTGCTAGTCATTAGCCTGCTCATTAGCCAATCATACGGCACTTTTCTTTATTAGTAAAAGACACCAGTGGGTAGAGTTCGGATTTCGGTATATGATGTAGTGGAGTCACATGGTATGGTGTGTATCGGAAATTATTGGTATTTAGTATTTTCATCCGTTAATTTTGATCTATTTCCTCAGCCTCCCAATGGCTACAAATACTTTGGATTCTGAAATCATGATTAATAATAACTGTATTCTCTAATATACTACTATTATACTATAATTGCACATTATTATACTACATGTATATACTATTACACAATTAAGATCCTTGAAATGTGTGGCCAAATTGAAATCCGTTAATATAGCATTTTATTCCAATATTTTTACCTGGAGCAGTTACAGAAGCAACTTAGATAGATACAGTCACTGACCTGTATAGCATAAGCTCTGTGTGGGAATTGTTAATATATCAAAGACAATTTGTTTTGCTATTTCGTGATCATTAGGTTTACTACTCAGGAAAAACGCTTCTTAAATGCTCCAATTTTTAAATCTATAAAATATGGTATAAATATACCTGAAATACTTTTTTGAAAGTTGCCGAATAAAGAGGCATTTAATTATTAGTGAATTCTTAGAATAATGAATATGTCTACTGAATTTAGGCTTATTCAATGTATACTAATTTATGGTACTGTTTTAGAAGCGGGGAAGTATGGCCCCAACTAGACAAGCCTCTGGGAGAAGAACTCAATCTAAGCAAACTGCTAAGCTCAATAAGACCTCCTCATCAGTTCGCACAGCCGTAGCAGAGTAGCGGAGTATCGGGAGAGTATCCGAGTAGGAAGTGACACCTTCATTACTGATATCATCACTCACTCTCATTTCCCTTTTAGTATTATTCTAATCCGTCCGTAACATTAGCCTTTACATAGCATTATTTACACAAGGGGTTACTTTGTCACTAGCTGAAGCTGAAGCTGTTGCATTGCTGCTTTCCTCTGACAGCAGCTTCTCTGTTTAACTGTATATTGCCACAACGGAAGTCACGTTGCCACAACTGAAAGTTTGTGAAGCAAATATCCTTGAAAACTTAACAGAGTTTTCAAGGATGTGATGTGTATTCCACATCTCGTACATTATATAGTAGGATTTCAATATGTTTTGATATACTAAAACAACCTCTCTTTTTACACTCTTGTAATCTCGGGCTACTCTCATCCTGTAACATTTTTTAAATCAATATATACTTTACATATATTTGAATAAATATTTACTTTATATATTACAAATAAATTATTTTTATGCTATTTATGGCTAAATATTATTAATTGATATCTAAGTACCGTATTCATTATTAAATATTAAATAATACTAATATTTAAATATTTATATCAATTAATTAATTAATATATTTGATTTGTATAAAATGATGCTTCAGTTCTACTGATTCCTGTGATATTTTATGAATGAATCTAGAGAATGAATCTAGAGAATGAATCTAGAGGCGTTTTCAATAATCTTTTGCATAGTTATAAGTTATGGAACCACTGAAGTTTGTCATAAATAATAACCATAGTTAATTACCTAATACATCATTTCCTGTATCTGCCAGACAGTTACCTCTAAGTGGTGGACTCTAAGTGGTGGACATAACTTTTTTCCTCCTGTTCACTGGACAAACACATTTTCAGGATTCAACTCTCAAATCAGTGAAAAATGCACCTTACTTTCCCTCATTGCATAAAGCACTGGATGCGCTTCATAAATACTCCTAACAGACTCGCATGAACTACGAGAGGATTACCATGGAATTTGAACTCACAACCTTGCGATTCAAAGTCCGTTCAAGACTATTCAATAGGCATTCAATCCAAAATCCACCTGGCCAGCTAACCACCCAACGAGACGCATGCGTCTTGAGCATTCCAACAAATTTTCAAGTTCATATTCCAAGAGATATTGCTAAAATGCATCGTCAATCACATGTCGGGCTCACACAGTTTGCTTAAAATAATTAATATCGTTGCATAAAAATAATATCATTAGGAGACTCCAGCCATTTGTCGTGGGACTGCCATATATATTCTGGTTGCCTACGCTCTGAATTCTGAGCGTCCTAAAATTGAATCATTTTCTGATGTGTGAGTGTGATGTGCACATGCTCTGGCAGAGCATAAAATATGCAACCAGAATACAGAAAGGGCACCATTGGATTTATACCAGTTAATAGAGAGCACAGGCCCTGCAAATGAGGCCACAACTCCACACTATAATAGCAAAATTTGGAATAAAGATGTGCTACATAAATGTAGGGCCTATTTATGTTTAATTAAATTAAATTACGGACAGGCCACTACCCAACGCCTACCTTTGTAAAGTTTGGGAGCTGAAGCTAAGCATATAATAATTTGGCATCTTACAGAATTCGTGTTTCTCATTTAAATAGGAATGTTGTTGCCAAAATAACCTCCATTCTAATGTTTCCCTTTTTACTTCTTCGAAAATGGGGCACACTGCCTTATCATTCACCTCTAAACCTACCTGTAAATACAACATGATTTATAATCAATCACGTGCGGCATGTGAAAGCACATACACCCTACGCTTACGGCTTACATGAACCATAATATGATTGGGTCTATGATTCGATATACGATGCCTGTTTGCATGTCACTGTCAGACTCAACAAAACATTGTAATCCATTCTTTGGAATTATCATAATTCTTTATGAAAAATTACTGCATTTGATTCATTGTCATTGCTTGGCAAAATATATCAAGGAAATGGAGTATAGTGCCAAATATAGATAATTGATATTGATATAAACAATGGCATGATTATGTGATTTTTGTGATATTATGTCATTGTTATAATCATGTAAAGTATCACAATTATTGTGATAAGATAATAATACCTGTATAATCTGTATGGATAACAGTGTATGATGTGTATAATCTCGTTGGATCTTATAATCTCATTGTGTCATGATTTTATCATTTCTAGTATATTATACATTGTATGTATTGGAAATTGCAAGTGTCCAATATTGGGAGTTATGCTCTCAAATGGTTAGTGTCCAATATTGAGAGTTATGCTCTCAAATGGTTAGTGTCCAACATTGGGAGCTATGCTCTCAAATGGTTAGTGTCCAATATTGGGAGTTATGCTCTCAAATGGTTAGTGGAAAAGAAAGGATTGAACATTGTTGTGGAGTGAGAATTTCCTTGCATCTCCTTTACGGTGCTGACATGGGAACGGGACATGGGAACATGGGAAGGAAGCAACTGCTGACATGGGAACATGACAAGAGAGCAACTGGTGACATGAGAAGGAAGCAACTGGTGCATGGTTCGCGATGTGTAAATATATAAATCACAATACTCATTTCACTTTATGAGAAGTAAATAAATGTTGACCAGCGACAAAAAAGAAGATCATTTTATAGACACATCTGAGCCTGGTGTCATATGCAAGTGCTATTGCATTTGCATTGTTTATTTTGTACTAATTTGTGAAATATAGTATAAGTTATAATTGACAGTGTAATATTATACTTTACAGTAAGAAGTTGTCTCTTCAATGCTAACGAGATTGACAATTATAGTTTGTGGTGGTGGTTGTCTTCCCATATACATCCACATTGTCACTATGTTTTTTTGTATTGTTTTAGTGGTAATCCAATAGCTAAGCTAGTCGAGAGCAACCCACCTGCCCTCCAGTATTTTACCTGCTGATAAGAACGCAGGGTGCTACTTTGGGTCTAAAAATCTCACCTAACAATTGTTAGCAGATGAATATTTTGTCCACAGCGGGAATAAAACCCAGGCCCTCACAAGCGAAGTGTCGTTGTTTATGTTTTATCTACATGTACTTGCTCATCCCTGCTTTGTTCACTCACACATGTCTCTATATCTAGCTATCTAGTGGTGTATGTCTCCCCTTGTACACTCACACATGGCTCTATATCTAGCTATCTAGTGGTGTTTGTCTCCTCTTGTACACTCACACATGGCTCTATATCTAGCTATCTAGCGGTGTTTGTCTCCCCGTGTACACTCACACATGGCTCTATATCTAATTATCTATTTAGATGAGGGATGCTATACTAAATGGAGCACACCCTGTCACCTATGAGGAAGGTGTACACTTTGCCGGCTTCCAGTGCCATATACAGTTCGGACCTTACGTAGAGACGAAACATAAACCAGGATTCCTTGAGTAAGTTCTCACGCTTTTTGTGTGTGAGATATAATAATATTACTAAAACTAATATTTATTGTCCAAGGTTGTTGTTTCAAGTGGTCATCAGGACAAACACCTTCAGGTTGGAGTTGAGACCAGAACTTCTCTGCAGATAACTTGCATCATTGCTGTAAGACCAGAGTAGCAAGTGGCTGCCGCTTAGACCTTGCATAATTTGTGAAGTTTTTATTGGTTGAAATTTTGTAACTGTTTGAATTTTCCTGCAACATTTGTTGCAATTATACGTATTATTATTTGATATTTCTTTTTCTTACGTGGATAAAATAATATAAGATATATTTCAATGACTGCCAATATTCTAACACTCCAAATTGTGATTCATTTTATCCCAGACTGAGATGGTGAGATCTAATTTCTATTAGCTGACTATGAGTAGATATATTATCTATTAGCTGACTATGAGTAGATATATTATCTATTAGCTGACTATGAGTAGATATATTATCTATTAGCTGACTATGAGTAGATATATTATCTATTAGCTGACTATG
>JAOQGN010336546.1:0-14098 GCA_027564295.1 Himantozoum antarcticum
AACTGTCTTGTCTTAATAACAACAAGTACAAGTAGCAACTGAAATTGGAAGTGCACAATCTACACTTCAATATCATGGCCAGGTAGCCTGAGATCACAGGTCGGTCACAAAGGGATTTGCAAGCGTTTGAGGTGCTAACATTGGAATTACTACTCCCTCTTCCCCCCTTTTCAGGGGAAAAGGGTAATAATTTCAATGAGTGCATCTTAAACGCATGCAAATCACTTTGTGACCGAACCGTGCCTGAGATTAGTGGTTGGGGTTGGGTGCTTTGGGTGGCGAGGTCGGGTTTTGTATAGCAAGCTATAACTGGCTATCATAGTAAAAATATCCTCTAAAAAGTAAATTGAACAACATTATTCAAATTTCAGGTTACATTGTTATATTATGGTGTTCAGTAGCCTGAGATTCTGAGATTGGTGGTTTGGTGTTGAGGTTTTTGGGATTGGTTCACAGACTACTGCACGCCATTTTGTATGTCTACCAAATATATTCACAAACTGTTGCCCCCAAGCACCATGAGATAGTGGCCAGCATTTTTACATCTAGGGCCCAGGCCTGTGATTGTATCGTATGAAATGCTGTGCCGATAAGCCTAGGCCTACCCATTGTTCATTTGTTCATTGTCATTGGACAAGTTATGTCCACCACTTTCAAGTAGCTGCCTGACAGTTCACGAATGAATCAAACTAATTATTATATAGGCCTATTAATGTTATTAATAATTGGCCTATAATTCATAATTTACGCAAACTAAATAATACTCACGGCCATGTAGTCCTATTCAAGATCTGCTAATTTATGATGTAAGCCTATATAAAATGAAAACTATTTTAATAAAAATTTTGTTGAATATTTAAAAAAAAAAATTAATTGAAACAAGGTTGCTTCAACAGAGACCAATGGACAAATTTAAATTATTGAATATGCAATGATAATTCTCAGTAATTTAATCCTAAACTGTCAATGATGTATTATATAGGAATTATTGTAGTTACGTATATTCATATATTTTAGGTAATTAAGTTCAAATTCCGACATTTCTAGCTATTAATTTTCATATCTTATGATAATTACTTTCTGTTGAGTTATCATAATTTGTACTACATGTAACTACTATATTATTAATAAATATAAATAGTAAATTTATATTTAAAATATTTGAATAAATAACAATATATATTTGATTGCTAATTAATTAAAGATAATATAGTTTATTACTTGTTTAATATCTTTAACTTGCAATTATATTAATAGAGTCTGTGTTGCAAATTTTTACAAGGTAGTACATCATAATTATAACAGGCTTATCACATCTGATATAATTGTAGTTATTATAAAATGATATGGCAAGTGAAATTTCTTTTTAGTTCAGTCGGCGTTCCTCAGGCTAAGTTCCACATTACTTGGTTGACACCCTAAAACCCCAACCCCAATCCCAGATACACGATAAGGTCAAGGTGATTGAACTGAAAAGGAATTATACCAAATAATCTATATAGGGCTACTTATGCTGTGACTGCTGAAGTTAGCATGATAAGAGAAAGGTATCAGTATCAGTGTGTGTGTATGAATCGAGTTCTATTCAATAGCATTAGTTAAGTTCGTATTTGGTCTTTCTGTTGATGGAGTTAGCCACTTTTGTTCTAGAGAGTAACAGGAAATCTTGGTTTGATTTATCTTGTTTCTTAATTAATTATAACCAATAAGCATACTCCGTTTACTAAATAGTACAGCAATGACCATGACCATGTATCAGCCAACCATGACCATGTACCAACAATGACCATCTAAGGCCAAAATCCGTCTATTGGTTTAAAATTTTACTAGTATTTAAATAAAATTCACTATTAAATTAAGCAATTGCTGAATAGAGTTTGGTCACATAAAATATAGAGATCTTAAATAAATAAAGTAGATATAAATAAAATATAAATAAATATACTATTGATGCATATATAAATGCATAAATATTGGACATAAATATTGGGGTACCTATTGTCTCACTAAGAAAGTTGCTAAGCGCTCAGAAAGCTATTCTTTGCCAAGTTGGTCTCAAAGCATGCCTTTTATTCTGACTCCATTAATGCCAAGTTGAGGAAAAGTAGTAGTTAGATTTGACCACACCTAGCAATGGCTGGAACTGAGCCCGAGTCTTCCCTATCAGATATGTACGGACTGTTTGTTGAATGACAAAGTAGTAGACCCCAGTATTTTAATGCATTTCTTAAGCTTATAGACTGTTATATTCTAGTTAGCTCTCGTCTTGACAATTACAGTTTAAAACTAATTGTCTGATTCTAATGGGAAATTTTTGAACTTGAATATGGAATATTTTTTGTAGCTATCACCTTTATATTACATAATACCATCAACTAAGAAATAAAGATTTATGCACTGCATATAAATAATTTTTGAGATTTCCATAATTTCACCGACCGAACAAGTTTGTTACAGACAGGAAATTTTTTTTAATTACTCTGATATGATCGAATACTGTATGACTCCCCAAATACACCCACCACCAAGGCAATTGCAAATGATTAATGATGGCCTGTAACAATTTTCTTCTGGTGATGTGTGAGACTGTTGATAGGAGAATATCCTATACTACCCAATTATAATAATACCTCTCACTCCGGATGGTGACCATGTTTTGTATAGACGCGTTTGCATTTGCTTTGACGCCCTCAATTTCACTGACATTTGCTTTAGTATATAACACAGTAGGGTATATGACACGGTATGGGTGGATTTCTAACCAGCTTTAGTTATATTTAATATCCATATTAGGATGCTGGTAACTGCCTGGGGTTTGCTGTCATGCTGAGTGTGCTCATCAATCGATAGCTCATCTAGATTCGCAGTTCTGGGCTACATTATCGGTGAAAAATGGTATTTTTGGGCATTTTAACATGAAAATGCACAGCAGTAAAATAATGCATGTACCTGGCATAGCATGACAACAGTTTTATTAGTGAAGTGCAGTATGCAGTTGGCGGTTACCAGCATTGGCTTACGAGATTTGGAATATAAATTTTTATATATATATATATATTATACTATGGTGCATATACTGTTATGCTAAATAGCCAGGGAACCGTTGATAAAAACTCGTTGGGTTTTATGGTTGTAGAAACCCCACACCTGTTGGAAGGATTGATCTATCTGTATAAGACGATTTAGACCTTAATACTTGTGAATGTTCTATGAATCGCATGCAGTACATTTACTTTTTGTTTTTTTGCATTGTCTTCTCTTAGTTCCTGTGTTCTAAATTACTGAATAATTCTTTCAATTATTTTGGGTAAATGTATGTCCAGAATCCTCTATCCGCTACACACACTTTGACTTTGCACCTACTATCGATATTCACAGTTTGTCACATGTTTTAACTCTAGTTTGAACATTTGCCACGATGCTGGTATCTGTGCTGAGCACTGATGAATCATGGTGAGCTAACAGGTTGTCAACAGGAATTCTTGGCTGATTCGGCTAAAATGGAAGATGTAGAAATTGACTCTATTCACACCTATGATTTTCGCAGGGTAAGCACTACTAGCTTCACCAGTGGTCAAAGTGTAAGAGTTTTCTTAAGGGCTCTATTGCATACTTATGTATGAAAATGAAAGATTTGTTTGTACATGTATTTGGGAATTCTTACAAGCACTTAGAGCCTGTGAGAGCCTGTACATTTTGAACACCGAGTTTCACTCTTTATATAGATATTGTTTTCTATATGGGATTGGCAGAAGCTAGGGTATAAATTCAGGTGATACCTATCCATATAAAGTGGGAATAGCATTGCCTAGCTTATTATAATAGTACCCATGTTACATTGTCCTGGTCTCAGCCTAGTAGTTATTGCTAAACACCTAAGCTCTTACAATTAGCATTATCAGCAAAATGTCAATTTTCTTGCCATTGATATCACATTTGAAGTTAATAATAGCTCATAAGCATATCTGTTTACTTAACATGTTAATGTTACGACTTTGAATAGCATATCAGTAATAGTTGGAGATTTCAATATTTGGAGTGCCACATATTTAACTGAGTTTCTATTATTTGCTCAGCTGATTGTAGCTTTACAAATTCTATCAAAATATGTAGTGAGGACAAAAAAATTTAGAATGCAGTAAGCACTATTTATCTTGCGATACCTGATTTGGTGATTGGATGTAATGTAATGCTAGTTATAGTAGTTGCTTGCTGACAATAATGCCATAATCTGTTACTTGCTGTCCGTTGTCACTCAGGAACTTGAAATTGAGTTTTGTTTCCGTTACGAACAAAGGAATTATATTTGATAATATCATGACTTTAAAGTGGAATCTTTTGAAGCAAGCTACTATAAAATTAAACACTGGCAGTTGCTGCCTGCTATTAGTTCCTAAATAGATTGCCTGTGCGCAGTGACCCTCATTGATTTGCCACTTGTCATCATACTTACAAACCATTTGATTGACTGTTATTCAGGCCAATAACTTTTGCTAAAGATGCATAAAGATGTTTTGCTCCAATTTGCATTTTAACTCATACTTGTAGGCCCGTCTATCTGTTGCTCTAAGGTGGTTGCTTAGTGCAGCATTTGGACAGGATATACCACATGAGTTAAGCGAACCCTTGCCGCTTAAGGACGTAAGTAACATAAAGTCCGTAGAGTACACATACCTTAACATTCCATCACATGGAGTTATCTAATGATATCAATGCAATGCAATGTAGCATTATTGTCATGACATATCATTAGCATGTAATCCATTCATAATCAATACAAAGCGATGAGACTAGTTCAATGCACTACTTACTACTATACTATCTTGATCAGTTTGTTTGCATCGATTCAGGTTGTTTCCTTTCCAATATTTCCAAAAATACTACTTGCATTTTATGATGAATAGAATGGCATCACTAGTATAGAACATTTAGGCTGTTGAAATATTGTCACGACATGATGAGATGCTAAAGGGCATTGTACTGTATGCATGCTCGTAAGCTAGTACACCCACAAGGATGGACATCAGTGGTGATCTGAAGGCACCACTGGTTCGTTTGGAACACTGTAAAGTTCTGGCGAAACATGGTTGCCTGCTATTGTCTGCTCTGACCATTGTTAATATTCTTAGCTTAATGTCTGAGGTTGTTAGGCATAGTAAGTCTTAACTTACCATCTGTTAGGTAGTGTTTTCATTAGCGGACAACTCGCGGTTATTTGTAAAGCTTGGGCTAAACTTACAGGATGACTTTGCAACTACTAGGAGTTCAACTCCAATTCATATATTTTTAATTTAATTTAATTTTGATTTAGCACTAGGTTTTGTTAATAATAAATTATTGTTCTCACTATTGATAATAAAATATTACTATTCCAAATTCTGAATTTTTTGAACGAAAACAATGTCATAATTGCACAATATACCGAATTATTCTACTAATTATTCTATTCTACTAATTACAAATTACTGAATTTGTAGACCTATAGCAATGTAGGCCTATGTAACGTACTAAATACAGTAAATAAGTACACACTGAATGTATTAATGTATCGATGTATAATATGAAGTCAAAAGACGATTTGATGCCTCTCAATTTTTTATTAATCATTATATTATACCCCTGGCAATAGCAAATGACCTCTATTAGTACAGCTGGTAAACGTATCTTGATGAATCATTTGTAGAAAGACACGGTGACCGCTATCTATGTGAACACTGGACTGGTCAGTCTCCTCGTTAACTCCAGAATGTATGGTCAAGCTTGGCATAATCTGTTTCCACAACTTTCTAAATCCGTAGCCTCAAGTAAGTAGGCCTACACTAATGTGCCGGCATATAACCTCAAGTAAGTAGGCTTACACTAATGTGCCGGCATATAACGTCAAGTAAGTAGGCCTACACTAATGTGCCGGCATATAACCTCCAGTAAGTAGGCCTATACTATGTGTCCGCATATAACGTCAAGTAAGTAGGCCTATACTATGTGCCGGCATATAACGTCTTGCTTGGCGCCTTCTCAATAGAACACTCACATAATTTTGTTGTAATAATGTTACTGGATATTGTCAACTAGGTACTGAACTCTCTAATCACTGGAGGCCATTGGCTCTTTGTCCCTGCGCACACACTTTAAATTGAGTGAGCTTAGTTATGGTTTGGTCAAGTTTTCCCTTGCTTTGATTATTCGTTCAGTACAATTATTTGTTAGTTCAAATCATGTGAATCCTACAAAACGGACGTTATCATCTCACGCCGAGGGCGGTTGAACCAGTGCCCTCGGTTGCGGCGTGAGATGATAACTCCTGTTTTATTGGGTTCATATGATTTCAACTAATTATTTGCATCTCCAGTGGGACTTCGCCATGCCGTGGCATGCCATACTGTGACTTACTTTGCTGATGTACTACCTGTCTACAATATTGATGTAACTAGATAGCACTGTATTGATTGATTGTATTTCCCATCTGGCACTACAGGGAATCACTGGTTTGTTATACAAGCTCTGTCTAGGCTGGGTCTCTACGTGGAGGATGACAATGGGCAGGCTATCACAGAGAATGAGCTGGTGCAAACTAACCCCTTCCACCTCACAGCCCATGTATCACTTATAGAGACTATCATGACTGCCTATACTTATAGCATAGCAACTACTGAGGGAGTTGTACACGCCATCAAGTAAGTTGTCATAACAGTGTGCTAATGTTTAGGAAGATATCTCAATCATTTGTTATATTTTCTTCGTTGTCCATAAGAATATTTGATCTAATAACATACTTGGCTATTTCTGTTAACAGAGTACGCTCATATTTGTTATTTCTTCCTAATTCTCACACTAGGTGTGTGTCAGGAGTAGACAATAACCTATTCTAGACCACACTTGCTTGCTGACTGTTACTAATAATATTGTGCTTGCCAAGCATACTATTTTAAGCAGTAATCCAATAGCACCAGGAGTTAGTCGAGGGAAACCCACTACTGTCCTATAAACTTATGAAATATAACATCAATTAAAAAGCAGGCTCACAAATGGACCTCACATTGATGTGCCTTGCAGTAAAGGATAGTACGTTGCACTATATTATTTCTCTTTGTATCCAGATTTCCAGCGACGATACGTGCACACAGCAGGCAGAATAGCGAATATTTAGGTGCTATTGGTAATGAATCCGTTACTGTTCGCAATCGCAGTCTTGAAAAAGAGTACATTGGATGAGACAACTTAGGCTATATACGGGGAGGGGCGGGTACCTACAGTATATAACCCAACAAAAAATCCCAAATCTTCACACACTCCTTTATGAAGCGCCAGTTACGAACTACTGTCCACGTTCCATACGTAATGAGGGGTTTTACCTTTGTGTTCTCCCATTCACTGCATACACACTATCTTGTATCTGCTGACTTTGCAGGGCTGTTGGACCATTTAATGGATACACACTATCTTGTATCTGCTGACTTTGCAGGGCTTTTGGACCATTTAATGCATACACACTATCTTGTATCTGCTGACTTTGCAGGGCTGTTGGACCATTTAATGCATACACACTATCTTGTATCTGCTGACTTTGCAGGGCTGTTGGACCATTTAATGCATCACAAGACTTGCCTATAGACACTGAAGATGGATTACTGGTGTGGATGAACAAAGTATCTATATCTTGTGCCAAGCATGCCCAGCACCTCAGACAACAACAGTTAGCTAATTACAATCAGTCACCTTCGGTATGTACGTTACGTCTTTGGTCAATTATTCAGAGACATCAATCTGATCTTATGTTACGTAAGGTTGAACAAATTATTTTGAATTAGTATTTGCAGTTGTTGCTGTCAGAATGGAATATGTTCTCATCTGTTATGGACTGCAACGATAAGTAAGACAATTTCTACTACCTGTCGTCCGATTAGTTAGCTTTATCAGTGATGTAACCCGTCTCGGGTCTGTTATATAGAATCATATGGTCTTGAACGAATATTGTTGAATACCTCAAACTTAAAGTAACACCATGATATAAAGATAAATGGTCTCACTTTAATAAACATATAAACATCCAAAAAGGTGCATAAACACCCTTTTGGATGTTTATGCACCTCTAGCATTTTTGGCAAAGTGGAGGTAACTCCGGAAACCAAAGAGTGGCAAAGAATTAATCTCTTGACTTCTCAGCAGAGGGAGATGCTTTTATTGGAGAGAAAAAAAAACTGGCGGCATGTTTTATAAGACGATCTGCCGCAGTTTGTTATATGAATGCCTTACTGCTGGTTATGCTCGCCTTCGCCAGGTGTAGAATTTTCCACTGAGAATAGATAGGGTTTATGCCTCAAACTGCATACCCTGACACTGCCAATAGGAATATTGCCAACGAGGTCAAGCGTAGCTTGCAGCCTGCACTACATGCAAAGTGGCAGGAATCTGACTCTTTACATGTATGATGGCAACTATATTTTGTTGAATATAACAGCATAGATTGTGTGTGCCATGCAACGGCAATACATTAGAGCTCATGTAAGTATCATACTATTAATCCAGGTGCTGACTCAGTTCTAGCGTGCTCAATCACTCATCCAATCTGTAACGACAATTGTCATCCTGGAGAGCCTCTATGTTTCACAATCTACATGTACATATACTAGGCTTTGTTCCTAGCCTATGTTTGTGAGTGCCTGACTTGGTGCCTAACTGTGACTGGAGTGCCTGACTGTGAGTGCCTGGTTTGTGAGTGCCTGACACAGTTAGATGCAGGATTGTAGTATGTTTGACCTAACTCATTCTGGGTTGCTATTGGGGTTTAAGTTTTTGGGGGTTACGATAATATTATTCCTAAATCCAAATGCATGCAATCCACATTCCTACCATTGTGTGAAGGACAAAGTCCTTTTATATCATCCAAAGTCTTGATTCTTGTATTACTTGCAGTGATTCCTGTCTTGAGGAGATTTTATAGCTAAACTTTGCGACACTCGCTTGTGGAAAGCCAAAATCAAAATTGATAGTAATGAATAACGGTTGCAATTGAAATGTTTTCTTTAGGTGAAGATCAGCAAGAAGCAGTTGGCTGAAGTGAGCGGGCCTGTACCGGCTGTCCCGTTAATGGAGGATATACTCAAGGACATTTGTGATGCTTGTAGTCTCTGCACACTAATCTCCTTCTACTGTCCCAATCAGCTCAACTACTCAGGTATGCTAGACCTCATCAACCTGAGTTACGTGTTTACTATGATATCTCTATGTGAAAACAGCAATAAAATGATGTATTGCTACGCTGAAGTAGAAATTGACTCATTTTACGATGTTGGTATGACTTGTTTTGTATGGTATGACTATGTTCATTTGTACAACATTCATAGACTAATAATAATTATGTTAGTTTCCTTGTTTTTGCTCTTTTAGTATTTTTTGGTCCATGCTCATTATTAGCTGCCAACAGTAGAGATAATTATGGCAGATCTAGTAGATCTAGCAGATCTAGTAGATCTACTAGATCTAGCAGATCTAGTAGATCTACTAGATCTACTAGCAGGTATCTTCACATTGAAGTTGTAAAATTTCCATCAAACATTTTCAACCCATTTTCCAACTTCGGTTATTTGTACCCGTTTTGGTTTTTACAGCTGTTCTGTCTAATGTGTGGCTTTGTGATGTGGCCTATAATCGTCTTGTAATTAGCCTACAGTCTGACTTTGACCTTGGTTTTAGTAGCCAGAATAGTTGCGCTATTTATTAGGCCTACATTACACACACTTGTTAGCCATGTTAAAAATGCTTGAGCAAGATTTTAAACTGCAAGTTGCTCCCTGTGTTGTCAGCACCTGGTCAAGTATCGGAGGTTAGATGGGTTTTCCTCGACTTGCAAGGCTAATCAATTACCTCACTGAACAAATAGGAACCAAACCAATATAAATAAAGATATACGACCACTAGTGATTGTTCAGAGTTATCTACTCATTCGTATATGATTACTGGGTTTCCATAGCACAATTCGACATATAGTTCAAAGTCGTCTTACCTCAATTTTAGTACCGGTTGGTAGCATATAGGCGGAGTTGTCACCTCAAAGTCACCACTTCACTCCCACAGGCAAACTGTGGAGTTCTTATTGACTTCAGGCTTCAGAGTACTGTTTTTTTGGTCAATATTTGATTGGCCATATTGTGGTGGCTGATTGGTTGACTGTTAGAACACGTGCTATTACTTATCCATGCTCCTGCATATATCAGTGCAATGGAAGCAGGGAGTGCAGTAGCCTGGCTTGCCAAGCCACTTGGATTAGGAGTTATGTGCTCACGCCTCGACGGTTGTTGGTGGGATGGGTGAATAACCACCCACCCCACCAACTTACTATCGCTGATCCGTGGGCACATAACTCACAAACTTCGAGGGAATGTTTGACAGTTGACAATTTCAACCAGCAGAGACTGTGTGGAGCCAGTGTGTGGTGCACACAGCAGAGACTGTGTGGTGCCAGTGTGTGGTGCACACAGCAGAGACTGTGTGGTGCCAGTCGAAACTCAGTATATGTTATGAAAGATATAACAATGATAATAATAGTAATAATGTAACAATTTTATATACACATATAAATGTGAGTGTTAGCTGACCCACAATTTCACAATGTAACATTTTGTTGGGGTAGACTAGAGATAGGCATGAATGTCACTGGGTGCACTTGGTAACTTTATTGATTGATTGAATGTGTGTTTGTGCATGGCCAATGAATGTTCCCTGCTTGTATAGTAGGTTTGTATAGGCTGTGTATAGTAGTGCAGGGTATGATACCCTGCACTACTATACACTATAATAATTAGACTATTTAATAGTATAATACAAACTATGGGCTATGAGTCCACATTTATTACTGGTTGCATGGAATATTGACACTCATGTGAACATAAATAAATCGATCAATATTGACTTCAGACCCCTTTCAATTATAGGTATCGCTACCTAATATCAAACAGTGCTTACAATAAGTTCAAAATCTACTAGGAACTGTAGCTTATAATTTGCCATAGAAGAATAATTATGTAGCAGCCTTCTCTACCTACAGAGAGACTCGGGAGGAGAATCAAACCTCTGACAACTTGATCACAGTTCAGACACTACTGCTAAGTCACATTGCTTGCCCTATATAGTTTGAAAATTTGTCAAATTTTCTACTGAAATTACTTCCGTAGTAACTACCTGTACACCCAGTTTGTAAAAATATGAATTTCAGTTTGAATATTTGTAAATGATGTGTGAGTCTTGCATAACTTCTATTCCCTTTTGATATTACTGAATGCAGCCTTAGAGCTTGGGATTGTCTGCCCCTTTCTTATGGTAATGTTCACTTGAATGTTTGATACACACCAATTAGCTATGTGGATGTGAACTTCCGCTTCTTTTTGTGTGACCATTCATAAGATTAATTAAGCTCAATTTAGTGTAATGTGCTTAATTTAGTAACACAATAAACTTGATTGTAAATTAGTTACACTCCATTATTCATAGAAGAATAATATGTTTTACTCAAATACAATGGAGATAAAATGTCTCAAACCAATCCTGTCCATTTAAATAAGGCTTGATAGAATAGAAGGTGTAATGAATTTCTGTATGTGATATGCATTCTGTATGTGATATATGTGTATGTTGTGTGTAGATATTCACATTGCTGATGCTGTTGGGATAGGCGACTCACTGCACAATATCTCACTAGTGAAAGAGTTTTGTGATGCATATCTACCAGTTAAAGTCTTTCATTTCACACACGAGGATATACTGTACAGCACTGATACAATCAAACCCGGCCTGTTGGCTTTTTTAACTCAGCTATTCCATTACTTTGTGATCCATCCACTGGACATTGTATCTACACCACAAATCTATACTAATAACAACTATAATCAAGGTACGTGCATGTACACAGTGTGTTGCTATAAAGTTACATTTCATTCTAAAATATTTGCAAAGTGTCTCTGTCATTACATGCCACTTCTCCATAGTATCAGATTATGCAGATTATGGCACCTTTTAGTCAAAGCTGTTTTTGTGTATTGTTCGGCCCAATATCTGTGTTAATTTCTAGTGTAATTTGATAGTTTGACAATCAGCAACACTTCATAGTAATAAATATCTACAAAATTGCAGATGCTAAGTTTACCTAAATAATACTAGCTTGCCTGTTATAGGTCTACAACTGTTTGCCTGTACTGCTACCTCTGGGCTGTCGAAATTCTAGTCTCATACTATCTGATGGCCGCTTTTGCTTTTTTTAACTGTGCACACTTTATTTGATATCGTTTCTGTAACTTTACGCAATATAAAACGAAAAAATGCAGTGTGAATGATCATGATGGTTCTGTTGTGTAGGCCTATCAGATATCAGACCCATGCACCTGGCCAAAAGAATATTTGCTTGGGCTTCACTCACTGATATCTCCAGTTTCTGCAGTGATTGAATTATTGTTAGCTAGCCAGTGTCTATAGAGTCCTCATGTATAACGAAAATTAGTGGCCTTGAATTTGGGGTAGTCCGAATAATATAATTGAATATTAAATTATTGATACATGAAAATAATGTTCATTCGGTCTGCTGCTGACTGGTATCTTTATATCCTAGGCAGGCAAACAGAAGCAGTATAAATTGTGAGGTAGGGAGTTCAGGTTTGAACTGTTATAGTGGCTGTCGCATATGCTACCATTTACCTTCGCACATCCATTTCTCATTTCATTGTTTAAAATTTGAGGTTTAGTTTATAACAATAAAAATGCATGCTGAACTATCGCCTACACGAAATAGGAGATAAGTGAAAGTCATGACCTTCACTATCGTACATGTAGGTCTTGCTCTCTATTCATATGACCATTCAATTGCCATGGTTTTATCCTAATCAATACTAACATCATTGAACTAGCTATACCATATTTACATCGTGTGCAATTGTGCGCTACTATCTGCTTTGCTGTCCGGATTGTCTGTTACATCATTTTACATAGCATTATCTTTTTACTAACAGGCTGCAATTGGATCTATAAACTTGAGTTGCATAGCATTAGTTAGTACAAAACATTTGCAAGCTAGCATTACATTTAGTTAACTACTCAATACTCAAGAGACTGTTATGTTGCTTAACAGCTAAGACAATCCCTTCCTCTACGTCCGCCAGACACAATCAACAGTTGGTATCGCCAGTAACCGCTGACCATGCATTACCCTCAGTAGCAGCTCATCAACCAACGCATTCACCTCAACACCTCATCAGCGATGCCACAAAGAAGAGCTTTCAACATCCACCGACACCAATGACTCCTGGACTATCTAACCACAGTGATATATACGATTCCAATCCATGGTAAGATAACCCATTACTGTGTAACTGAATATTATTATATTGGAGAGCCGGTTCTGTTGGTTTTTAGTTGATTAAGGGAGCCTTCGAGATACGGGATCGTGATGCGATTCCCTATTAAAAAAGTTAAGGCAATATTTTTTAATTATTTTTAATCACCATTTCACGCACCGGTCTAGACCTTAATGGCATCGCGCGTTCGAGCAAAAATAAGGCATCGATAACCACATTATTTTATTGTGTACTAAAGTCAATACTCGCAACTCACAGCTGATTCTATGGATATGTCAACATTTGTAAACTGAACAGATGGAACCGAACTGAAACATGCTTTTTCTTTTTCATTGCAGGAAATGTAAAGTTATTTGCTTGACTCGCTAGGCAGCTAGTCTTTAGCTTGTTTAGAACCCATACAGTGTTATCTGCCTTCGACAGAAGGAAAGACAACTCTATCCCTTGGTCTATTATTATCACAGCGTGCATCGCTGTTAGAATATTTGGCATGCAAATAATGCAGTGCTGAGGCATCGCATCGGCCCATTCGGAGTTGTCTGATTGCAGCAGTTTGGCATCGCGATCCTTTGTCTCTAAGGCACCTAAGTATCCTATTATAACTCATTGGTACTAAAGAGGTTGAATATAATATTTGCCTTAACTGGTATTCAAATAAGCGATGTTGAATGATCTTGCTTTTAGTTAAATGATCTACACTCCTGCGGGGGTGCGGACGGGGTGCGGACGGGGTGCGGACGGGGTGCGGACGGGGTGCG
>JAOQGN010336657.1:0-14093 GCA_027564295.1 Himantozoum antarcticum
GCCCATAGCAAGTATAGCCTTGGTCACTTAGATCTGACTAAAGTGATAATATAACAACATACTGAGAGGCATTATTGATCATAAGTGTCACCATTCAAGTCGGGCCCTTATTCCATTCTTTGTATCGCAGGTAAGAATATTGGCGAATGAGTCAGATTTTGATCAGAAATTTAGGTGTTGCAGGTAAGAATATTTTCATTTTCAACCCATTGTCATTATTATTGTTATTGTCATTATTATTGTATGTTTTAGTTGAAGGTAGTTTCAATAGGATCAGAGAGACTATTGGCTGATTTTGAGGTGAGTTATTATTGCTGCTGATTTCATCAACTGAACTCAATTCGCTGGGTCCGGACAGCAAGAAATATATTATTTTGATGTTTTTGCTGTCAATGTCAATATGAATGTATTATTTAATTTCTATTCCTAAATAATTGCATTATTTTATTATCCGTCTTAAAATATTTGGAAAATTGAAAATTACATGGCTCATAGATAGATGTACATGCATATTATTCTACAATGCATAATGATGTAGGGTGAATGATCTTTGACTGAAGATTGATTGATGCCAATTAATTGGCAAATAGCCTCATATAGTTTATTCTCAGCAACGAATCATGGGTGCAGTTTATAAATTGCATTTCATTTAGTCTTCAAGTGATGTGCACATTGCACCTACAATGCATAAACTAACTCCTCTTCTGTTAAACTGGCAGCATTGCAATGTCGTTGCATGTTTTGTCTGTATTTGAATATTTGCATATAAGTCTGAATTAGGCGTACTACAATGTATTACTGCCAATCAAAAGTGAGAGTCATAGTGCAATAAGCTACACTCAATTGGGTTCACTTTGTATTATCTACAGCAGTAAGGCTTTGTAACTGAATTAATATTATTGATGTCTTTAGATACCGTCTACTGATACTGTCGGTCAACTAAAGGAAAAGATTCACAACAATCGTAAGTATATAATTTTAAAATAATAATGCGCATTCGCCGTATTGTAATATGATTTTAGTTTTTTACTAAAAGTTGTTCATTGAATATTCAATGACAAATTTCGCACCAAGATCTTAGTTATTATCAAAATGCATCGTTAATAAAAAATCCCATCAAAGTTGCAACTCGCTGTCTTGTAGACCTACTAATTTCCATTAATTACTAAAAAGCACTAATATCCTGAAATGTTGACAGGCCACACAATTTTCAATTTACTGTTTACTATTTTCAATTATATATTTTATTTGAATTTATAATTTTGTTGCATTTAAAATTTATACATAGATAGCATGCTGGCAATTACAAACTTTGCCCCTTTTTTTTACATTGAAATTTTCTTTGGTTCTTGTGCTAACAGTTAAAATCTTCCCAGACCAACTTATAGAATATTAGTAGGTGGAGTATTTCGATATCATTATTGAGTCACATCAGTTGTCATGTGCAAACATTAAACATGACCCATCAATACTGTTACTAGCAATAATTGTTGATCTTGTGATTATAAATGTGAATAGGTCTACACTCAGCAATCACTACTTGGGAGTTGTCATCTTCATATATAATTATTTTGTCTAGTTGCATTTTTCTTGTAGATCCCACACTGTATCCATCAAGAGTTGCTCTAAGATGTAGTCCAAGTAAGCTTGATACACTCAATGAAAACTTTTGCATTACATTTTGTATTAATTATGTGACAAACGTTATGATTATGTGCTGGGCTTGAGATTCATTACTTCGGCAGGCGATTTCACTAGCGTAGAAAGTTTGGCTGATTTCTTTGCCTAACTTCCTAGACTACTGAAATTATATTTAAAAGCCTTAACGACATTTTCTTTGTCAGAAAAGTGCAATCTAATTATCACCAGACAAATGATGTGTCTTCACTTTTCAGTTTTGTGTCCCGATTTCCCTGATATAAGATAATCATAAGTTATAGCACGTAGTGCTGCAGTATAAGTATAACGCTAGAGTACCAGTGCCAAAATATAACATGGAGTTATCTGCTCACTATCAATAGGCACAACTCCAAAACTACACTTTATAGCGTATTATTGACATTCAAACTTTATTATTTGATATTTAGACTATGTGAGTTATCACAGAGCATGCAAAAGATTAGTTAGAAGAGTTATGGCTTTAGGGTGATCTATGCATATTAATCAATCTAATGTTGCCTTCAATTTTTCACTGCAAAAAGGTAAAATTTATAATCATTGACATTGTAGAATCTAAGAATCTTAAAGACGAAGTGCAGATCCAACATTTAGATATAGCGGACCATAAGATCTATTACAAAGACTTAGGACCCCAAGTAGGCTGGACCACAGTCTTCCTTACCGAGTATGCTGGACCCCTTGTGTTTTATCTGTTGTTCTATTGCAAGCCAACATTGATCTATGGAGCTAAGGCTTCACAGGAAGAGGTGTTGCGTAACGTCAGGTGAGTATGTGAGCTTGAAACTGCGGCACATTAATAGTCATCAATCTGCCTCCCTTTGATAATTCAAATGTTGTAATAAATATATAACAAACTATTTTGTAGCCCCATCTAAATTATAGCCTTTGATATCGTCGTCATTGAGGAATTGATAGTGGGTTATAAATGCATCTATTCTAGATTTATGTTTTGGGGTCAACCTCTATGATACTGGTAGACTAAGTTTCAAGCTATCTTTTATTAACCCGTAGTTGTAAAATTAATATTTAAATTGGTCAAGGCACTCAGTACTCGACTTCCAGTTCAAAACTTATGGCGAATAAGTCAGCGATATTATGTAATGTTTTTGTATTTTAGGATTGCTATGATGTGCCATACATTCCACTATGCCAAGAGATTGTTTGAGACTCTATTCATCCATAGATTCTCCAATGCTACTATGCCAATACTAAATATTGTCAAGGTGAGCCTGTCAGGTCTGCAATGTAGTTGAATATTGTTGGAGTTGTGCTATCTTACCTTATTTATGTAAAGGGAGAACAACTACTGTTAAATAATGTAAAATACTGCCACTTCAAACTATGAAACAAGTTTTGATAGTCTTGATAGCTTTTATCAAATCTTGATAGATTCATTATGCTTTACTATGATTTATTCTGCTAACCATAGCTTCTATGGTTAGCAAACTTACTAACCGGCTTTGATTCCACTCTATTATACTCTGTAATACTGAGTAAGAAATGTCATTGAAGGGGGAGTTTTTATCGTAATAAGATGATGTGGTGGAATACCATTGCAGACAATGGGGTCTATGGAGCACAGGAGCAATAAAGGTCGATTGCCATTCCTAACATCACTAATGGCACGGTTGGGCTTCGAACCCATGCCCTGCTGCTCCCACTGGCAGTGGTTAACCCATGCCCTGCTGCTCCCACTGACAGTGGTTAACCCATGCCCTGCTGCTCCCACTGGCAGCTCCCACTGACCATGTTGGCATTATTAGTTCTATAGTAGCTATGGGACTATTTGTTTCACCGTTTTTATTTCTTTATTATTATTATTTTTTTATTGTTTTTAAAATGCCCTTGGCACGCATAGACCGACAGACATGACTGGGCCGATCACGAGGGATTGGCCAATTGTAATTGAGATATCTTAGTTTAGTTACTTCCTTTAAAAAATGCTAACATATTGGATCGCTATCACTGGTAATTAGCGCGATTAGCATTTCCGTCAGTTTCTCTTTAAAATGAAAAAGTTTATACAAATATTTGTAATTAGGTTCAACATATTTTTTTTTGTTTGTTAATAAATCTCAGCATTTGTTTTCTTCTGATTGTATGTCGTAGGCAGAACTTCTCTGCATCTAAATGCAGTACACAGTAAATGGCAGTGCATTTTAACAATAATAATAATTAATTCGGACCGCTGCAAAATCTTAAAACTATCGTCTTGCATGGCTGGTGTAAATTCAACTTTATCATGTCGGACCGCTCTGACCGACTATATCATTGATGTTTGATAATAATAGTCTAGCTAAAATAGACTCTCTTCTCCCTAGGGATAATAAACCAGAACTAGTTAAAGTAGGGTTTAGGGAATTTTTCCAGTGGATTTTACAATGTATAGTTATAATTATACTTAATGACAGCTACCTATACGTCGCCACAATGCCGGGTGTATCTATGTAACTGCCCACACTACTTACACACCAATTTATTACTGAGATTTTTTGAAATACCGAATTGTTTCAAATCTTCTTTATGAGTCATGTTTATTCGTCTGCTATTAGCATGGATGTCTGAAAATATTTAGTACTCCCAACCATGGAGGTAGAAAAAGTGGGGTGCTGAGTGCTCGCCTTTGCAATTGCATGCCGTGTCGGCAATCATGACAGACAGGCATTGACGTTCAGACATTGTGAAGGGTACATCCAAATAACGGGCGGTCCTATAACACTCATAGCACTCTCACCTCATTATGATTGACGACGGACATGTGACGTCAGTTAGCTTTCCACTTTTACTACTTTCATGCCCCCAACAATTGATGCAGTGCTGCAGCATTGCAGTACGTGCAGTGCGTACATTGCACTGCAGCAGCAGGGGAAAATATGCTGCAGTGCATTTAGCAGGCAGGCTGATGCACTGCATGCTGCAGCCATATTGTTATTACTCATTTATTGTAGAACTCAACATATTATTGGGGATTTGCTGCATGGATGTCATACTTTATAAACCACCCACTGTATACACCTGTCTCTGATAGGGTGTTCTACCCTGCCGTAGCAGCCTTTGCTGTGAGTATCTATATTTAGAATGTGACTCATAATATGTACCCCTGGACTCATGGGATTTGGTCGAAGAGCTGTATGACATTATGTCTATTGTGTGGATTGTATTAGAGTGCTTCAACACGGGGTTATAAGCTTGACGCCATCAGAGAGCAACACAGAGTCATATTCATTGTTAGTTGTCGGTTGCCCATACCAGCTGTTTTTAGAAGATGTTGTTTTCAGTTTGCTCAAAGAGATTTTTTGGGAGTTGCGCTTGCTCAAAAACGCTCACAAATATCAATCAACTTAGTCGTTTTCACCGACTCGAATGGACTTATCTACAGGTTGGTTATAACACCATTTGCATGTGAATGGTGTCCTACGTCATAAAACATGTCACATGACTGATACCGCAATGCGAGGACGCCGTTGAGCTGATAACTCCTTACTGAAATGCTCTAACATATCCTTTATTTCTCGTTGTATCTAAGCAGCTCATTGCTATAAGCATTGTAACAATGTCCGCACTCAGCACAATGTCTGCAATCAGCACAATGTCCGCAATCAGCACTGCCATAATCTGATTTAGAGCTCATTGAAAGATAAAACTGAGCAAAGGAGTAGTTAGCAAAAAACATAACTATGACGTCATCCTCAACCTCAAATCTCAATCCGCCAACACCAATTTCCTAAAAAATGACGTTTTTGGTGCACTCCAAATTTGCTGACTACTTTTACTTTCTGCAACTTTAACTAAAAGTTACGCACAACACAATTTCATTACAGTGCTTAAGGTTAGTTTAGACCAGGCTGTCCTCGGCAATCAGCTTGGCTTTAGACTTGACTTCGGCAAAAAATGAGTATTGTAAAAGGCTAGACAGGGACGAAGGCAAGCCGGAAGGCATACCGGAGACGGTGACGAGCCAACCCAACATGGTTGGATTCAGACCGTCTTTTTGCTCGTCTCACTTGGGCTTGGCCAATCACAATGGAGATAGTTTAGTTACTTCCTTTTATTATTAAAAAATATCAACTCACTGTCACTAGTGGGCCTGCGCACTGAGCGTTTCCATCAGTTTCGCTTTGCAAAAAAGATTACAATTTGTAGAATATTTAAAATTTGTTTCTAAAAATTGTGTTTTTAAATCATATTAATTAATCTGGGGATTTTCTCGATTCTGATTGTATGCGGTAGGCATCTACGACCCTTTGTGCATGTAAATACCACAATGAGTGTGCACTTAAACAATGATAATAGTTAATCCACACCAAAGTTAAATCTGAAAACTATCGTCTTGTCTGGCTGGTGTAAACAGCAAGACGAAGGCAGAGCCGTCACCCATCTTGCCTAAAAACTGACTCGTATTAGCCAAGACGCTTGCCAAGCGTATTGACTGTCTGGTCTAAACTCACCTTTAGGTCTACATGATAAGCTTACCATACGAACACTTTTCCTATTTGTGTTTGAATGTTCTCCCACAGCAAATTCAAAACTTTGACATGTGTCTTTTGAATACTTGAATCCAAACTGTTCTCACACTTGAATGCTAATTGTATGTAAAGTACTAATCAAATATGTTTATTGCTTAAATTAGAAACCAACCATTGAATTGAAAACCAGCCATACATAAACGAAAGCTGGGACACATATTTGAGGTTTTTATTCACCGGAGAGGCAGGGTAAAAAGATCATGTCATTGTGTACTTTTAGTTCTGTGAGCTGGGTAACTTGTCTATACATGTTGTTTTGAGAAACCTGAGGCCTCCTGGTACCAAAGTGCGGGCAATTCCACAGCCCACCCTCAACCCATTCACTTGGCTATTTAGCTACGTTTCCTGTCCCAACTACACTTATGAGATCGGAGCTTGGATCAGTTTCAGCATAATGACAGGATCACTGACTTGTAAGTAGATCAAGTGTTGCTTCTATCTTCAGTTGACATTTTTGTATGTTACAATATGTATTAGTTTGTTTGTGTATAGATTTGGGTGGTAATCCAATAACGCAGTTAATCGTGGGAAACCCATCTGGCCTGCGGTGTTTTACCTGCATTGTTTTACCTGCTGATCAGAACACCAAGAGTAACTTTAGGGGTAAGAATCTTGCCCAATGATTCTTAAGCTTGGTTTCCATATAGCAAACGCAGTAATATACACAAGGGCAATGGCAACATGCAAGCGCAACAGTTGAAACTGTTTCAACTGTTGCGCTGCTAGCGCTTGCGATGAACACTCATAAGGAAGCCAAGCTTTAGCAGAGAACCTTTTACCGCAGTGGGAGTCTATGAGCAGTGGGACCTCATGATAGAGGTGCCGCCATCTTAACCCCTTGACCATCCATGTTTCCTTGTTGCTGGTGTATTCTAAATTTTTCACATCTTATATTTATTTGTAACTAATTACTATTTAACATAATCATGTATTTTTTTTAGCGCCTTATTAATGTTTTGATGTAGAGAGCTAAAATATAATAGAACATGTTACTAATTAAAGTCTGGTATTGATTACGAGTAATGTATTATTTATACTTGCTGTAACAAAGGGATTTTCCAATATTCGACAAGGTTAAATTAAAATGACTGTATAGAGGCGAATTGATTTTAATCGGGTTGTCTGGCAAGCCTCCCGTATAAGATGATGGCAAAAGTATATGCCGGTGTAACGTCCATATTGTTTGTGTGGCAATACGATTCCAATGCACATTATTCCACAGTCATTAAATACAGAGACCAAATAAAATATGATGTGCACATTCGCAATTGGGATACATTTAGTTTATAGTTGAATTATTTATTAATCATTGTTTATTTATTAAATTTTTTAAATATTTGTATTAAAATTGTTATAATAAAATTAATTAATATTTTGCATCAAATATATTTGCCTTTACCATGTCGTTTAAATCTCCTGTTCTCTATTGCGGGTAGACGTATTCACAATTTGACATTGCATGACAAATGGATGCTGGACTGTCGACTGCTGCCTCAGCCAATGCACCACAACTGCACAACCACAATCTGATTATCCATTTGGTTTATTTTTTTAACCCATTTTCATATGATTAATTTATGCTGTCAATGATATGGTAACAGCGTAATTGTAATCGTTGTGATCCATAATAGCTGGTCCCACAGTCGGCAAACATATAATGTGCAGTCGTCATTCCACTGAAAAATCTTTCTTGCCCGAGAAATGGTTTATTTGTGGCCAGTCGGTTTTCGGTCGACTTTTCTGGTTCGATGCTGTTATGCCATGTATAAACTATGCATAAATTTGTAACATGCGAAGCAACATTTAAACACGGGAATTGTGCGGTATATAATCTTCATACATTTATACCTGACAGACAGTCCGCTAACCGAAGGCATTCCACTTGCCTCAAAGACAATTTTTTAGCTGGTACTCGCACAGTAAAGAGACGAATGTCATATTTTATTGATGCTTCTGCTAAGTATTTATGATCTATTTTATTGCAAATGATTTTACATTCATTTAAAACTATAACTTTTTATTGTAACCCATTGTTTTATGTAATACTGTAACCTTCAGAAGTTTTACAATGGAGATTAAATAAATTTACATATATTCTTTGATTGTGATTTAAGCATACAAAGCAAAATTTAAAAAAATATTACCCAACCTAACCCCAAGCATCCGCCTCTAAGCACAAGCAATGACATGCTTTGATGCTAATCTCTACACCCTCTACATGTATATGTCTCTTTATTTATCTGTTGCAGCTTACCTGTTCATGTTTGCTGGGGCCTATCAGATGTCGATGTGGGCTCTGGGTAAACATAGAAACTACAAAAGAGAGTTCTCCAAATACCCAAGGGGTAGGAAGGCCATATTACCTTTTCTTCTGTAACTTTGCATCTCCAAATGAGTGTAATACAATTGTCCTGCTAGTCGGCTCGATCACCTGAAGTCACCTATATAAAGCTTTCTGGAGTGTTGTGTCAGGGTTTTACAATTGCTGGCTTAATATTTTTTAAAAATTTCTTGTACCATTGTTAATGTTTCGTATAAATAACGGAATAACAATCACATATACGATAGGTTTACTGATTTACAGACAATTGCTACTAAATTGAGCTGTTGTAGTGTGTAGTAATGTAGTTCGGACAATAAAGCTTTACAATCTCTTAAGTATTTTATTATAAATACTTTGATGTGTTTCGATAATTTGCCACAAATTTATTCTGCTTGACGATTTCACTTTATACAATGTACATTTAAATATAAAATGTAGAATAAAATGAAGTATACGAAGGAAGGAATATCATAATTATGATTTCTATACAATTTAAAAATACGTGAACCTAACCAATTCGAAACATGAATCATGGATGATTCACAAAAAACACATAGGACAGTGGCAAATTAGGCTTTCCTGAAAATTCAATTACATTTCTACTGGAACGGAGTTAAACTTCCGGTTATATCACAGCTTTACCCACGTACCAACACAAACTTCTACCCTGTGTTGTCCCAGCGTCATCTTAACAGTGATTGGTGTAGTGTAATGCCCCCAATGTTTGGTTAATGTTATCTCCATTGAGGCGACTGCCTCATTATTTAATTGCCTCTTTTATGGTCTCCAGTGTACAGCCATTGCAAATGTCCAACCGTAATCATCCTAAGTCACATGGCAAGGTGGTGACTTACGTAAGTCACATGGCAAGCTGGTGACTTACGTAAGTCACATGGCAAGGTGGTGACTTGCGTAAGTGACTTACGCAACTACACTGTAAGTTATGTCGGTCAGATACAGTGTAGCCTGAGTGGGCTGTCAGTGTAGCAAGGGGAGACAGACCTCTTTGTTACGCTGACAGCCCACCCAGGCCAACTACAGTGTACACTACTTACACTACAGTGTATAGCTGTATACTACTACTTACACTGCAGTGGGCTGATGTGACAAGGATGTGCAGCTAGCTTTTTGCATAGAAATGTTTCATTTGTATATTACCACGGGTTTCAATCCAGCGAGTAGTACAACTTACAACCCACGGAGAAAGGGGTGTCACCTGAACCTATCGCTCACACTGGCACCAAATGCTGTAGTTTTTGGTCTAACTCGAGCTTTGATACTCCTGTGGCGGTTTGGTGTGTAGCTATTAGGTCTGTTTCTGCAAGCATGTATACTTATAACCTGTATCTGTTCAAATTTGTCTATGATATCTTGAGTTCTTCCAGAGAAACTTGGCTTCATGATGTCTTCTGCATACATCTTACCCGGCCTTGGAATAATCCCATATCTGCAAATACATCTTTAGAATAGAAATGACAGAAGAGGAATAACTGATCATGGAAAATGTATACTGACAATAAGCTGTATGCACAAGTTATGCAATTCTGTATACCCTATTGGAAAAAATTATTAGCGAACCTAATTTTGTCTAATCCTCAGCATAAACCTGAATTAGCTGACTTTATTTCTGGTGAATTTTGAACTAGCGAAATTTACAATCACAACAAGTGTTGCTTTCTATATAGAACCATTAAATTTTACTATTGAAACTCTAATAAAAATTTAAGGAATTAAATATTAGTGGAATTAATTTTTTCCGAACTGCCTATTAGCAAAATTAGCTAAAATTAATTCCAACCAATAATATCTTCCAGTACGGTAAGCCATTTTAATGTCAAATACTTCTGCTATCGATATCGCTACCGACTTATCCTTTATCTGCTATTGCTAATCCGCTATCATTATCACTTCAGACTTGTCCCCACATACTCCACTTGCTATACAAATGCACCTCTAAGGTTTTCAGCTTAGTTATTTTAAATCTCGTATATAGCACTGGAGGATCTCTGTCAGTGCCAACACACTACCAAGCTGTCGCTATATAGATTGCACTGTCGCTATATAGATTGCACTGTCGCTATATAGATTGCACTGTCGCTATGTAGATTGCACTGTCGCTATATAGATTGCACTGTCGCTATATAGATTGTACTGTCGCTATATAGATTGCACTGTCGCTATATAGATTGCACTGTCGCTATATAGATTGTACATACCTTTCAAATATCTCTCTTCGGGCTTGTTCTGGATTAAATGAGGCTTTAACTTGGGCTCGTAATCTATTAAAAGCTTTATCTTTGTTAAAACCTCCTTTCTTATTTTTCCTTTTTTGTATTCTATCTTGTACATATCTCCTTATCACTCCCCAGTGCTGTCTTGCTGCTACTTTCCGTCTTTCCCTTTCTGCTCTCTCTTCTTCATCCTATAATAAATCAACATGTCAATGACTCTCAAATGGTTTCTAGGGGTATTCCCTGGAATTGCTCATACTGGGTATGTTTTCCAGCAGTTCCTTACAATATAATAATCAAAAAAAAAAAAAAAATTGTCTATTATATAGCGTAACTATGTAACAGCCAACACTGCATACAGAGTGACTCGGTGGAGAATCACATCGCTGACAACTATTGATCACAATCCGAACGTTCTACTGCTAAGCCACGTTGCTCATCCAGCAATGTCTCAACACATACTTAGAATTAGAAGCATTCCGACTTTGGAGAGTGATTTAGGCTGTTGCCACAGTTTGAGATGTTTCAGGAGAACTTCCCATGATCTCCCACTGCGGGAGAACTTACTGATTTCCCACATATATTGGTCAACAATTGGTTCAATTTTGTAAAACCAGGAAGCTCATTGTCTTGGCATTGTTACTAAAACTACTCAAACCTCCGATTTCCGCCGGAAGCAATTTGAGTTCGCCATTATGTTACCTCACTCTCCTCGGATTCCTCGGCGGAGGTCGCGCTATCTGGTACCATCTGTTGCCGGGCAGACTTGATCCTTGCCACTGCATGTAATCTCATCTTCATTGACTTGGCTTGCTTCTTCAAATTTATCTCTCTGAGTTCTGAAAAATATTGAGATAAAGCATAGAGTTTTTTTCTTCTATAAATAGGGGCCAATAGGGGTAAAGCATAAGAAAGTGTAAAATTGAATAGGAAATGGTCCAAATACTTTTTATGAAGTTTTTACAATGATCAACAAACAAAGACAATATTGTTTATTATTAATATTATTTATGGTCATCATGACAAACATACTACCCTCTTTAGCTGAATATCTATCTGACAGTTCTCCGGTGGTCACCACTGCTTACCTAACAGAGTTCTCTGGTGGTCACCACTGCTAACCTAACAGAGTTCTCTGGTGGTCACCACTGCTTACCTAACAGAGTTCTCTGGTGGTCACCACTGCTTACCTAACAGAGTTCTCCGGTGGTCACCACTGCACATTGTTGCGTATGACTTCTTTGTCTCTCCCAGAAATAAATCGGATCTTGAAACTACCTTGACATGATCGGAAAACTGTGACCAAGCTATGAGAAAAAAAGAAATTGTCACAGCCCTGCATAATGTTATGTCACAGCCCTGCATGATGTTACGACTGTGGCAATCAATAACTTGATTGTATTGCTCACTGTCAATACCAATTTGGCAATGCCTGTTTTCGCAAAATCATAATATAATTATGTCTTTTTTACAAGATTGTACAAACTTTTACCACATGGCCTGTATCAAAATTGAGACTGATTAGGATTTCAAGTACATTTTGCATGGCATAATGCAACAGTGTAACAATACCTTGAAATTTTTTGCAACAAATCATTTTTTCTATAATTATTGGCCATTATTTATGATTTCCAATTTAGGTGCAATAATGCTATTAATGCAACTTTTCAGCTTAGCTATGCTCAACATCAAAGCTACATTGAATCTGGATACATTCATTACACTGTGTAAAATGTATATTGGTAGCATTATGACACATTGTTTGCTGTTTCCTTCAGGATTTTATTTTCTGAATAACATATAAATGATTTGCTCAGAAAACACAGGGTATATCCCATGATGGTGATCAATGAATTGTGAACATCTAAAGGGTGGACAATAATTTATGTAATAAAAATGTTAATAATACCCAGTCAAAGATGGAATCAAATGCAATTAAAACCTGGTCAATAAAGATCAAAATCAAATGAAAAAATCATGCAGCTATAATATAACTGCTTACCAGGTCGAGGTGCTGGAGGTGGGGTCAGCTCCCTCTCGTCATCTTCCTCCGGGTGTTTTCTAGATCTCTTCTTTTTATGCCTGTTTTCATTAGTGGTGGCTTTAGAGTTTTGATTTAATCTCACCACTCCATATTGGCTTGGTTGTGTCAAATTTCGTGACCTACAAAATTAGTAATACATTGTAGTAATCAATAGTATATTGGAACTGTGCTCTCATAATGTCAAAAAAGTAACAGAAGAAGGCTATGAAGAGTAAAGTAAGACCATAGATGTTGTTGGCCATAGGTCTCAAAACCGTATCTGCTATCCACACTAAACTGGTAAGCATGTAAAGTAAACATTTCCTGTCCTATCATACAGGCCCATACAGAGAAAGGAGTTAGAGTGCAGGTGTGACTCCTTAGCAACAAGTAGCAGAAGTAGCAGCAAGTCTTACTTCTCTCTTACTCTATCTCTTAGCAATAACTGCTTGTACAGACATTAATTTAAATGCTTTGCTGCTAACCATATTCATTTGATGGTGCATTGCATATATTTATGGTATCAATGCAGAGTATCCATTGCAGGAGAAGATATACTGTCTATTGGTTATAACAGTTATCCTCTCTTGACCTGATAGTAATAATTGAGGGACAACAACTCCTAATAATCAAATAATTCTGGAAATTCCAATCTAGGTGACGACCTTTACTGCATGTGTCTACGGACTATATGGTAGTGTTTGTATATAACTTATTTTTAATAAATGCTGTCAATTTCTTTATATAATTATTAATTATATTGAGAAATAATATAAATTTATTAATATTTTTTATACATTTGGAATTTTTTTATAAACGTTTAACATATTTTATAATCTAAGATCATGATCAGATCAATTAACTGAGGGAAACCAACCACATTGACATCGTATTACAATTGTAGTCTGATGGGCCAAGAGTGAGACAAAGTGAGACTGCGGTATGCTCCACTGCGCCATGGTTTCAACGGATCATAGGAAATTAATAATTCCAAGCTGATGTGTTGATAACTTACTATGGGTGTGAATAGCAGAACATAAATTGGCACCAAATGTATCGTTCTTAGCATTTACCTTAGCGTCTGTAGCAGGGGCAGCTGCAGAAAACAGGTGAGTGGGAGCCAAAATCATTGGCGTGGAGCGGCGAAATTTTTTTTGGGTGGCTCCTCCCTTGGGGGGCTCAGCTCCACCCTTTTTTAATGCTTGGCTCCCCCTTTATACCAGGGTGTCTCCCCCCACCATGTAATATATCAATTTGAAGCATTTTAAGAGAGCAATTCACTTGGGGTTATTAAATAATAAATAAATAAA
>JAOQGN010336768.1:0-14082 GCA_027564295.1 Himantozoum antarcticum
GTTTAAAATCTCACCTCTGGGATTTTTTGATTTTGTTGCCGCCCTACCCACCCCCACCTGTCACCCCTTTGCCTTGATCGGGAAACGCGATATATTTATAATACATATTCGACTACGGAAGCCCTATGAATGTCACCCTGTCCATTAATGTCACCAGCATTTCCAGCATCTGTGACTGAACTTTCGTAAACTGCAATGCTTGAAAATAACGTATTTTGTCATTATTTGACTTTTAAACGAAGCGAAACTTAATATTGAATATTTAATATCAAGGCCCACATCTCACATCAAAATAGGACAAACTCATATTTTGGTCATATAATATTAAATTGCCAGCTGTGGCAGCTGTTTTTTGAATTGCAATATTCTGGCCAGAAGAAATGCTATCAAGTTTCTTGATGGGCTTCTATTTAAGAGAAAGATAATGTGTCATGACTACTGACATAGCTTAACTAATGAATGGCAGCACTTTACACTTGCACACTGACTAACAATTTAATAGTAAATGAGAATTGAAGGGCACAAGAATTTCTATAAGCTGTATAATTGTTATCATAATTATGTAATCGATTATTAAAATTATATAATATTTGATATAAATATTGTAAACCTACCAATATCGGTGAGTGCCTCTGCTCTCGATACAATAACTCACCCACTCAGCCTGAATGAACTAATGTGGTGATTAACTGCATTTTACATTCAACATTAATTTGCATCCTGATTGGTGACACTAACATTTCTCTGTTAATATATTGCACTCACCAGAACTTAGGGCGTTAGATTGGAATGTATGGGAGAAGAACAGTCTCAAAGTTTGTTCGTACTATAGCCAAGTCTCCATTAATGGCTCAACTGAAGAACTATTTGGAGAAGACTCCTCTTATCCAACAGTGTATAGTTAAACTACCTCCACTCAGTCTCCTCCTCTTCAGTATATACCTTGGCTGTGGTGTAAACTCCATTATCCTAGATGGCATCTTTATCATCATCACGTGTTTAATGTTATCAGGTATTGAAATTCTAACAGCTCTAGATGCAATCTGACCAAATAGGGATGCAAAGATTCATTAATTTCCAATATGATTCAATTTTGATTCACTAGGTTTTGATTTCATGGGCATTTTATTATATTTACTTTTCGTCCATGAAGTTTTCAAAATATAGTAGGCCTAACCTCTATCATGGAATATATCGAGAATCTTACGAGCAAATAATTTTCTATTTTATACAAAGGAAACAATTTTAGTCCTACTATAGCTGAAACAATTAAAACTATGTGTTTGTAGTAGCTGCACCCTTCGATGTGAGGCTATGCATGCAAAAGTTTTATTGATCATCATTCATTATCTTCTGGAATCGTAAGGATTTTTGGCTTGATCCAGGACCAGTTGGCAGTTAATGGTTGAGTTCATGTGAGCCATGCAGTGTGCAACTGCCGATGACATGGGCTCATGGGAAAAAACAACATAGAAAGGATAGACCATGTCTCATATAGGAAATGTAGCCAACAAAGAGCTGCAAAGCCAACCATGAAGATAATGCAAGCTGCTGATCAAGCTGCTTAATAAATCACTTTACGATTAAACCCATTAGCTTTTGGCTTCTTCTAAGCAAAATCCAGTAATGATGCTGCTATCCATGCAGTTACAGCTACCGGTAATCACTATAATTATATTTCATTGAATATAGCACAAAACACAAATGAAAATGAACAAAATTCTTCGATATTGAGACTAGTGAGTCAAATCATAATAGAAACTATTGATGCATCAATTTCTAATTAATTATTGCAAATCAAATATCCGATGATATCTTTGTTTATCTATATGTCTGAAAGGCCAAAGTTTATGCTATTTTTGTTATCCTTGTATACCAGCCATTCAAATTGTAATTTGTGGAGTCTTGTGAATTGGTTTACATTCCATGCAGCTTAGGCCTATCCCAAACCCCTTTTCTAAACTTTGATCTTTGCATTGCATCCTACATTAGCACTTAGTATTCAGGAGATTCAATTTTTGTCAAGTTTTCTGCATTCACCCTCCTGTGACTGTTATACTTTTAGTGATATTTTACTATGCTCAAGACATGCTACTCTATTACCCACAAGAGCCACCAACAGCACGTTTATATGTACCTAGTCCTGCTCAGTACAGTGACATGAACTATGAGAGTGTTACTATTAAAACTATGGATGGTACGCTCATTCATGCTTTCTTTATCAAACATGAGAAAGGCAGAGATAGGCCCACCATTGTTATGTACCACGGTAATGCTGGTAACATTGGATACAGGTGAGCACAATTATTATTCTTTTACTATACAGTGGAACATGCATAATTCAACCATAGATAATTCAAAACACTACTAATTCATACAATAAAGTTTAGTCCCACTGATGCATGTTGCAAGGATAATTGCAAGGATAATTCAAACATCTTATAATTCAAACCCAATTCTCCAGTCCCCTGAAAGTTGAATTATGCATGTTCCACTGTATAATGTATTTAAACAATGTAACTGTGCATTATTGACAATTAAACCCTTGATACGATGTAGCAAAAAATATCTTTGATCCAACATGTCATCAATTTTTGTCCACCGAGGATGTTCTTCTGGTTCTCCTGTTGTGTATGGTTTCAATTTCAGTATATATATGTACTTGCTACTTCATTAGATATAATATTATGTTAATAATATTATTGAGTGTATATTACATGAACACACACCTACATGAATACATGTAGGCCTATCTAATATATTAATCTTAATCGTGTGATAAAAAGATACTTTCGATGTTGGAAAAACACGATTAACAATTGGTATGATTATATTGGGCAGCCTTATCAAACAACCTGGAAAATGATTAATAATGGTAGCACATGTATATTTTAATAATTATACCTCTGAATTATTTACCTCTACATAATAGGTCTACACCTAATTGTACTTGTTTCGGTTTTGCTGTAAATTTTTACAATTATGCATATTATCATATGTCATACCTATATTCACTCAAACTCTACTGTATAATTGTTCACTTGAATATGACCATGTATACTAAATATGACAGGGTTACAAACGCCTATCATTTGGTGAATGAGTGTGGAGCAAACGTGCTTATGATGGAATATAGAGGATACGGTCTCAGTGGAGGCTTAATATCAGAACAAGGTCAGTCAATCTTAGGATACTAGTATGCTGGGTGTTCGCGTATTTGCTGCAAGTCATGTTTCTGTTTGATATCGTTCTCTCGTTAACATTTTCCACAAAACATACACAAATCCAGTTTTGTGGGGGAACATGAGCAAGACTGAAAACAGCAATCCTTGTAATAGGAGAGTAATAGCAACTTTAGTAATGGAGAAAGGGAATTTTCCCAAACCCCATCCTCAATCAAACACTGTACACAAACAGAGTTATTCTCCTGTGAAAAGGATTGCAATTTTCAGTTTTGTAGGAGCGTGATTGTCATAGTCTGGAAAAAAACACCATGGATGCCTCAAATGGATGAGTAATCATATCTGCTGGTGAAATGGAAATGTGTATTTGGAAATCTGTGGAAAAATTTCTTCAACTAAGTGAGCTACTGCTTGCAACTAAAACTAGCACCGGTTCGGTTTTCGGTACTTTATAGCTTGTAGTTGCACCAGCGCTTCTAGTGCATTGCTGTAAATACATCTACACTATGTCTTAAATTGGTAATACATAATTGTTTAAAAATTGAGTACTCTACCAGTGCTTTGCTATTATACTGGTATGTAATGACCTTTTTCAATTCAGAATATAAGGCTATCGTAGTGAGATGCTCCACCTTATTTCTGAGAGTAAATTTCTTCCCGTGTGACCGCACAATAATTAGATGATTATTCTGCAGGTCTCTATGATGATGCAGTTTCTGCAGTGCGGTATGCGAAGAGCAGACCCGATGTAGATCCAAATCGTATAGTAGTGTATGGTAGATCATTGGGAGGCGCTATTGCAATAAATGTAGCATCAACTATACAGTGTACAGAGTTACATGCTGTGATTATCGAAAACTCATTCACCAGTCTACCAGATATAGCCAAGAGAGTGCTCAACTTCTCTCTAGTTAAGGTATGGTGCTATAAATTATTCAGTGCTGTAACTTCAATTTAACTTTATGCTATTTGGCCAGTAGTAAAAGTAACATTTTGTAGTTGTGTTCTCTCTCTTGGAATGGTATCAACTGATTTTGGAAGCTTATCCTTTTTATAGGGCTAGGGATTTAGATGCAGGTGACTATGGCTATTATATTGTGGGTTAATGTTACGCTTTGTTTCATTATGTGGTTGTCCTTTGTTAAATAGAATCACTGACTGGCATCACAGGAGTTGTCGTTTTCGATAAATGGGGTGCACAACTCCATAACTAATCATTTATTCCGTATACAATAAATCTCCTTATGCAACAATCTCCTCACTAGTAGTACAGACAGGGGTTATTTATATTGGTGTCTCATCCAAGTATGAAATGCTGTACTAGAATTCAAGTTTCTCTGCTTAGCATTAAAGAAAGCTCATTTTCTCATATGTTGGCCCACTTATTGTCAATATAATAATATAGTGTTTTTCTTTCATTTAGCTGATTCCTGAATGGTGTTATAAGAACAAATATTATAGCTTAGAAAAGATAGCAGGTGTAAAGCAGCCCACACTATTCCTTTCTGGCAGATCTGACACATTAATACCACCGCGACACATGGATGCACTATATATGGTAATTAGAAATTTGTAATTCTATATTGAGATGCGGATGTCACCTCGGGGGTTTAACAGGAACAGCTATAATTGGAATCCATCGTAATCTGCCACTCTTGCCATAAATAAACTAGAAATCATAGACTAATGGATGACGATGGTCAGAAAGGAAAACTGCCTTTAATGGTAGTGTAAAGATAATTGAGAATAAGAAGTGTTGTGGATTGGTGTATCTATTCGACGTCCTGTGCAGGTCTGGGTAATGTGGTAGCATTTGAATGAGTACTTAGTCCATGTGTAATTACCCGGTGCATAAACTTGTGCATTTACAGTTTTGTAAGGAAGCTGGGTAGCGGATTGATTTGTATGGTGTGGTACACTAACGTATATTTGATAAACATCGAGATATAAGATTTCACTAACTAGAGTGAGCCTAGGACTCACAAAAAGAGTTCTTTCATATACGTTGAGAAGTATTGACTATAAACTGAACTGTACTCTGAACTAATCTGGACTGCCTCCAATTCTGAACTACTTTGATGTCAATTAAAAATGCACTCCCTTATATGGTAATCAAGCGTAGGGATATAATAATATGTGTAAAACGGTCATATTGACCAATAAACGGTGTGTATGAATCCGACAACAAATAGTGCTACTAAATATAATAAAATTGGTATACTGCATGAATAGAATAGATAGGGAGTATAACTCTTGAGTAGTGCACATAGGTATCCATGCTATAAACCATGTGGCATGGTTCTTTATCAATATAGTCAGTCCATAACTCCAAAGATGGCTCATTCTCATCTTTCCTACTACACAAGTAGGACAACGCCGGGAGTAGTATCAAATAAAGTAACACCAAAACTGAATTGTCTTTGACTGCCTTTGATTTTGTGACATAAGTATGCACGTCAATTTATCCTGACATAGATACTATTCAGATATCTAAATATTGAATTCGTTTTCTTTACCAAGAGTGTAAAAATACGACCAACTCATGTTATCTCAATGAACAACTATTTGCTGCAATACACTACCATGTCAAATCTGCCCATACCTACGGTGCTCCATGCATTTGTGCACGGTATTGCAAAGTGCAGGGATCTATCTATCAACTTTCCTCAACATTTATCTGACCAAGCTTTTCCCTGCAACTACATTGATAGATTATGAAGGTTGATACCATGGTTGATCCATTAATATACTGTATGCTAGGAAAACTAGCAGTCAGTTCAGGAATGAACAAATTTAGTTGTATGTAAACGTTTATTTTATGAGCCAAATGCCAAACAAAATAATGCTACTTAACACTTATGCTGCCGCGCATGTTTGCCGTTTTCAAAATATATACTTTATCTGAATATACGCTTAACCTTTAATGCTAGACCCCTAAAAGTATATATGATCGGAAAGCTCTCTGGAAGAGCTATTCAAATATGTAAGAATTGTCGCTGAGGATTCATTCTTGAAAAAGTTGTATGTATTTGGACCAACAACATTTGGTGGAATGTCCACATAGAAACATCAGCAAAGGGCTTGACACTGAGGCATGAAATATCTCTTGATAGGCCATTGATGGCAATCACGCAGCTATTTTGAACTAGATTCAATGTTATGCATGTATTATGTGGCTTCAATGGAACGCCTATGAGTTGATGTGCCAATCTATTTGTAACTAGTCAACCCTCTGCCACATTTGGCATATTTGGATAGAGCACACAGAGAGCTTTTAAATGAGTGGTCAATCTTGACTGTACCTACTAATGAATTGCTTTAACAGCCAACAGCTTTAACAGACTATTTTCAGCTTGGCTGGGTTCTAGATGGTGGATTGGGGTTTTGGGGCTCGAAAGCACTTTTTGTGGAGAAGACAACTTCTCCACCTACATTATTTTTCTAGATCACGGGCTATCTCAAAAATAGCCAGTCCTGCACCTACCTCAAACCTGATGGGAAGTAAGCCAGGGCGTGAACCCCCATCTTCACTGCACTTGCAAGACCACAGGGCAAGTGCACTGAACCACTCGGTCATGCAGACTTTTGATCTTTTGAAGTGTTGAATCTGGTGCCGTGCTCCTCTCTCTGCTGAATTATCTTTCCCTGATCAACAGCTAACTGCTTTCCTGTTGAGTGTTACACTGAAAGTATTAAGATTGCGTCTGAACAGGCGATATATTTTAACTATTGGAAGCGATTTCAGCTTATGGGTATAACACAAATATTACATTATGTATACTTATTCTACAGTAATATCGAGTGTTTGGAATTTTGCGATTGATTGCGATTAATCTCCAGAAAGTTTAAGTTATCTTCGATAACCATCAATTTGATTCTTGCTAAGTCTTTGGAGAGGCGATACTCGCAGGCCGAATAAAAAGGTGTTCATATTTTGACATTGTGATTTATGGCAGAGTTTTGAAATATAAATCATCCAAACTTAGCAAAAAAATATCAAGAAACTTGGGCATTCTCACATTTCAACTTAAGATTGTAATTTACCGAAGTATTTCAATTCACTTGATGTTCATTCTTTGCTGATAAAACTAGAAAAATATTTTCGGATGTTTTGACTTTTGACCATTATCCATGCATTTGATGTCAGTTAGCTATGCTTAAATGATTAATTACAGCAAGTAATTTAATCAAGTTAATGTTGAGATGAAATGGTCAAGTTAATGCTGCCATTAATTGTCAGCTCTAGCTTTAATGTTTATGTTACACAGAGTGCACTTGATGGATATAACGTTTGCATATTTGCATATGGGCAGACAGGTTCAGGCAAGACATACACCATGCAGGGCCCAGATCACATGACCAGCGAAACAGAGGGCATGATTCCCAGGTCTATCAAACAGATATTTCAGTCAGCAGGTCAGCTCAACAGCTTGGGATGGACAGTAAGTCGTATCACACTTTCCACATGTTGACATTTCTATCACTATTACTGTAGTTAACCCCTTTCCTTCCACGGAAGACTATAGTCACCCAAGAATAAATCAGTCATAGCAGGTTAAATCAGTCATAGAAGTACTCAAGATACAGACGTGATCTTGGGCTCATTGGAAGGCCCTACTCCTGTTCTATCAAAATCTATAGTTTTAAATGTCTAGTAGTATACAAGGGGTGCTATGGCTGATCAAAGACCGTCCAGTTTTCATTCCCATTTTCGTTTACAAATTACTACTTGTAGAGTGAATTAATCCCTATTACTACCTGTCATTGTCTAGCCATCAGCCACATGTGAACAGATATTTGGCACTCTATAGCGCCCTGGAACAATATGGGGTTAGGAGTTCGTGCAAATCCTTGAATTTTGAGTTATGAGCAAGTTAAAAAGTCTGATCATACCAAAAGTTCTTATATTACATATCAGGAGAAAGCTGCTTATTAGAGGTTTCCAAAAATATATTGGTTGATGGGGGTTTCACCCTTTGCTTTCACATAGCAGTCAAAAACCGGATTTTCATTCAGAGTCCCAAAATTGCCGGCAGGCAAAGGGTTAACTTGTTCATGATGCAATTACATTACCATGTTCTATGCAAATACTTGGCATTCGGTAACGTCATAGTTTAGGTGTCTGTACAAACAGTTTGATACCTATGTTTGAAGTTTGTCAACATATACATACTCATGTTTACACGTGTGGATACACATGTATACACATGTGTATACATGTGCAAACATGTGTAAACATATGTATTTTACATAGAATCATATGTTTACACATGTATACATATTTTCTCATTTGACAATACCTGAAAAATTGTGTATTCAATGTGTATACTTGTGTATGGAATGTGTGTACTTTAACATGTGTATACAATGTGTATAGCTGTCATATACACTGTCATATGACAGTGTATATGAAAGTGTATATGCCATATACACTGTCATGTCATACATATGTATGAAAAATTGAGACATGTATCGATGGTTGTGTATTTTGCCAATAAGAACATGTATACATGTGTAAACATATGTTTCTATATAAAATACATATGTTTACACATGTATACACATGTGTATACGTGTGTACACATATGTATCCACACTTGTAAACATGAGTGGATACATATTGAAAAATGCATGAGTGGATATGTATTGAAAAACTTCAAACATATGAATCAAACTGTTTGTACAAGATACCTAAACTATGAGGTTACCTATCATTCTTTTCATAAATAATGGTAGGTTCACAAAAACTGTTTGTGTCTTTATGGCAAAAAGCCAAAAGAATAAAAACCTGTAGCATCAATATTAGTCCTTTAGCTTAGACCAAACATGAAGCTTGTACATCTTGTTGAATGGCATCTAATGAAATCTATAACAAATTTGCATAAAATTTGAAAAGCCCAAGTATAGTTCAAATCATGTGAACCCTACAAAATGGGAGTTATCACCTCCGCTGAAAAAGTTTTAAAGCTTATAAACTCTCTCGGCATGAGATAACAGCTTCTGTTTTGTAGGGTTCATAGGATTTGAACTAAAGCCCATCGATTACCTAATTTGATTACTTATGGGCTTAATATTCTAGTACCTGTGAGGGTACACACTATACACATACACATTACAGAACAATAATAATTATTTGTAATTTGTTATAATGTTTGCTGAGCAATGGAATATAATAATTTAGATGACCCAGGTTTATTAGTATTATTTCTTCCTCATATGGGGAATTCATTTATTTTTTCGACCCCACGCTATCTCATACTCCTTCCTTGTTGTTAATTTGACCTTACATGCGCAAACTAACATGACAATAGTTACATTACCTGAATACCTGTGCAACATTAGTACAATTACCTACTATGTTATGGCAGTGTGACTGCCTATATAGGCCTAATAGTACGCATTGTTGAGTTATTATAGTATGGGTCAATAGAAAAAGCTACTTAGCCGCCAGAGCACTCCACTAATGCAATCTCACACAGTTTTGCCACACTTATTCTTTACAGCACTCTTCCATTTTGCATTTTGTTAGCAATCTCCAGCTCACTGTAATATGGTTCTTGAAACTTGATTGATACTAGGTGACTTAATTGATGGTGGGTAAGAAACTATTCGTCATTGCGTCTTGAGTCCAGGTAAAAATAAATTTATAATTAATTGTTAAGTGTGGATAGTCGAGACGATACCGTATATTTAATTGTCACGGGTACATGCGTAATGTGAATATACTGTATTGTAGAAGAGGCTGTGTGATGTTATCCATGACATAAAGTTTGCTCACAACAGCAATGCACAAGAAGATCTCTCACCACAAACAATCAACACTCCAGTAGTACCTGGCCCTGTCAAGAGAAAACCTACAGTTGATAGACTTGTTACAGGTGCCCTGGAGTCTGCCTTCCATGACATGGTAACTATTATATCTCAGCGAAGTAAGTGTCACATCCGGCTATCAGTTTTTAGATCAGTTTTGATCCCAAGCCCCAAACTCCCAATAGATATGGAAATTGGAGTTTAGTGTTCTTGGGGTTTGGGGCTTGGGGGTAACAAACACTCAGAAAACCGATAGCCGAATGTGACACTTGCCCCCACTTAGCTTTTTAGTTCCATGATATACGTACTGCACTTTTATTGTATTTTGCTGCCATTATTTTAATGCTTTCTATTTTAGTACCGGTTTGCTGGGAATAGCGCTCTATATACTATCCCCAGCTGATGCTGGGTATAGTGGATGTTTATAGAGCACTTTACAAATAAAAGAAAATATATTAATAGTAATATCCTACTGGAAGAAATTATTGGTTGGAATTAATTTTAACTAATTTCGCTAATGGGAAATTCGCCAAAAATTAATTCATATCGCCAAAAATGAAATTAATATTTAATCCTTTCCAAAATTTTAGAGCTTTGATGGTAGAATTTGAAGGTTTTATACAAAAAACAATACTTTGTGTGATTTCAAATTTCGCTAGTTCAAAATTCGCTAAAAATAAAGTCCACTAATTCAGTTTTGTCCTGGGGATTCGCCAAAATTAAGTATTAATAATTTTAACTAATAATTTCTTCTAGTAGGGTAGATACAGAATTATCAGTAACATAATTGTATAGGCGTCAGTGCCTGTCCTATTCGGCGTCACCCATGAGAGAAGAAAAGTCCAAATAAATTCTAGTAACTTTTATTTTGTGAAATTGTATTGTTGCTGAAGGTAATAATGTTATTAGCTTTAGAGTCTCGAAGCATAGCAGTTAGCAGAAGATGAATTAGGTCTTGGACCTTATGAAGCCATTGATTGGTGACCATAGATTTCAACTTTCAACTGTACAATAATCGCTAAGACTTCACTGAAACCAATACAAGGAACAATATGATATGAATGTCATAAACAATTTTGACTGAGCTGTAAAAGTTGGTCACTTTTCAACTTTTTCTATATACCTGTGCCTGCTCATCTGCCTAGTGAACTGCTATGGTTTAGTCTGGAGATAAATAAACGCAGGTGGTAAAACGTAACACAGTCACGTACCGTTGGATGTCAGATGCTGTTTAGAAACTCACTAGTACATGTACCATTGATCCAAATCTATTTTTTACTCTGATACAATTATGTAGGTTTGTGTTTTAGAGTGGGTGTTAGGCTGTGAGCTATCTTGACTATGTATTAATATTAATGCTGTGCTAATTTTAGGATTTTAATCTGATAGAGGATGAGCTACAGTACACAGTTAAGGGTGGTTGTGCCACCATTGTTTCACTCTTCTATGCTAACAAACTCTACGTGGCCAATGCTGGCGATTGCAGGTTTGTTAAGGATGTGAATTATTCCTTCTTGTCTCAAGTGTAAACAGCTGTCATTATATTACTGAGAATAGTTGAATCGCTACCACAGTTAGAGTGACATACTCTGGCAGAAGCATTTGGTGGAAAATCACCATAATGTCCCAATCTATCATTCAAGCCCTTTGAAAAATTGATTTGTTGTAAATTTACCCACTGAGGGTATGATTCAGCTTCTATGGCAATCTTGACATATATTTGCGCAATTTCTGTATCACATATGGTGTGTAATTGTTGTATTCCATACACACTACATTTGATTTGCTAGAGCTGTGATGAGCATAGCAGGCAAGCCAGTTTTGATGTCCCATGATTTCACACCAGAGTCGGAGAGAAGACGATTGCAAACATTAGCTGAACAGCAACCAGATTTACTAGCTGATGAGTTTTGTCCACGCCAGTTTACACAGCGACTCGCACGTAAAGACGTTGGTACACAGATGTTATACAGAGATTCTAGAATGGAAGGATGGTAAGTCATATCCTCTCAGATTGCTACATGACATGGGGTTCAAGCTAAATAGCTATCACTATCACTTTGCCAAGTATGCATGAAAAGTGTGTGTAAATGAGCTATGACAGTAAAAAATATACATTTATAATATTGTAAACTGCTTGTGTGACTGTGTGACTGTGTAACTGTGTTATACAAGCCGCTGATACTCTTATGCCATTATACGATGCTGTGAGGTATTATAAACTACACTCATTATCAATATTCATGCGTCAGAGACGAGTGATGACATTTATTATCTACATGCATACATGTACTTAAATTCACATGCGAATCATCCCTGGGCAAAGTTCTTAGCTCTAAAATTGCTCCCTTTGCTTTGCTAGTCTCAGCAGCTTACATACTGCAGAACAGGTGGGTTTCACTAAATTCCCACCTCATGAATCTCAAAACGAAACTCTATAAAGCCTATCGAATATTTCGAGCGGATTGTGTGGTTTGTTATCAGTAATTCGTTCTATTTTGTATGAATTTAGGTGTTAATCTAATAGCAGAGACGTGTTAATCTAATAGCAGACTCACCCGGCCTCTGATCATTTACCTGCTGTTTAGGGAACAGCAGGTAAATGGGAACAACCTTAGGTTAAGAATCTTTATCAAATAATTTTTTGACGCCAGCGGGAATTGAACCCGGAACCTCTCAAACTAGGTGCTGTGATTACTTGAGCATCTCTGCTAAGATGTAGTTATCTTTTTTTTTTACTAATAAAACTGACAAGATGACACGATAATACTTGGCTGGATGCCAGCTTTTACTACTACTTCTGCTAATTAGGACACATTACTATGTTTGGATGTAATTGTCTACTAGGTCAATTGTGGGGATGTGAATAATAACATGATGTTATGTATTTATAAGGGCATATAAAGAGGTGACCGAGGAAGACTTGAGGTTTCCTATGATAATGGGGGACGGTAGGAGAGCCCGATTACTTGCCACTATTGGACTGACCCGAGGATTAGGTGACCACAGTCTTAAAGTATTCGATTCCAGGATCAGAATAAAGCCATTTCTATCATGCACTCCTGAGGTAATCCACTCTGACTAACTACATCTAATTTATCTGAATACAGTAATTCAATTTCCTAAATCTCAAGACTTTGTTTGTACTATACCTGCGACAATAGAACAATCAAGTAGTATTCAAGTAGTATTCAAGTAGTATTCAAGTAGTATTCAAGTAGTATTCAAGTAGTAATCAAGTAGTAATCAAGTAGTATTGGTAATAGGAGTTCTGCATAAGGCTCTTCAATTCCAGCAAGGACATTGTTTTCATCGTCTAGTCATATCTGGTTTCCGAAACGATCACAGTTATGGGTGGTAAATCTAATCCATGTGTATAATTCTGTTCTTTGTAACTATTGGCTCTTTCAAGTAATTTTCGGCAGCAGATTTCTGCTGCCTGGAAATTGGCAAATGTACCATGCAAACACCTAATGCTTGCATAAATTACTTGGAGTAAAATAATTAGTGCGTTATCATTCGTTGATGACCTGGAGTTTTTGCCCCATAGACGACTTTTTTGCCATTTGAACTTCTAATAATATCGCGGAATGCGCATTGGGTTTCTGTCAGCTAGCCTTACTATGGGTTACCATTTTAAAAACCAATGAGTACAATACGTTAATTATTCAGATTATCAGCATGCTCCTGAGAAGTATACAGAACCTAGAGATCTGGTGCTATAATGTGTAGAGTTAGGGACTTATGTTGACTAAGGCTGATTTCAGCAAGCTGAAACGACGAAATCGTTTCAGCTGACACAATAAAATTGTGTCAGCTGCGTCGGGTCACCCAATTAAATATTAATAATAAATATAATTTAAATTACCTTGCCGAATGTTTTAAATATTTAATAAATATGAGAAAATTGAATTCAAAATCTATCGTTGCAGCCAAGATGCTGCTTTGATTTCGATAAATTTCCCCAATTTCGATAACTATGTCAAGGTTACACTCACAATGATCTCTCAGAACAATGGGATTCAATTTGAATATAGGGCTATGCAAAGACATGCAGGTAATACAAATATTTAGTATCTGCTGACGCGAC